>CAUYON010067804.1:0-25533 GCA_963573935.1 Arctocebus calabarensis | reverse complement strand
GTCTCTTGCCTCCACCTCCCAAGTAGCTGGGACTACAGGCGCCCGCCACAACGCCCAGCTATTTTTTGGTTGCAGCCGTCATTGTTGTTTGGCGGGTCCTGGGGCTGGATTCGAACCCGCCAGCTCAGGTGTACGTGGCTGGCGCCTTAGCCCGTTGAGCCACAGGCGCCGAGCCGTGGAGTGAATTTTCTTATACAGGCACCGCAGAGATACTGAGTGCTCAGTTTCAGACCACTGCATAGATCAAGTATTGCAATAAAATGAGTCACAGAAACATTTTAGTTTCTCAGTGCATATTCCACTGTATTGTAGTGTAACTATGAGATTACATCCAAAAAAACCAATATACATGTTTTAATTAAAAATACTGAATTGTTGGCTAGGGAGAATGGTTCCCAACAACTCAAGAGACTGAGATGGATCATTTGAGCCCAGGAATTCAAGACCAGCTTGAGCAAATGAAACCCTGTCTCCATGTTGCCAAGGTTGGTCATGAACTCTAAGGCTGCAAAGAATCCTCTTAATGTTGGCCTCTCAAAGTGCTGGGAGGTGTTAGCCACTTTGCCTAGCCCCCCAAAAAGAACAACTTTCAAAACTGGAGTCAATCCTCCCAAGCTCTGCCACTGCTTTATCAAATAAGTTTATGTACCATTCTAAATCCTTTGTCATTTCAACAGTATTCACTGTATCTTTAGCAGAAATAGATTCCAACTCAAGAAACCACCTTCTTTGCGCATCCATAAGAAGAAATTCATCTGTTAAGGTTTTAATCTTAAGACTGTAGCAATTCAAACCCATCTTCAGGCTGTACTTCTCATTCTAATTCTCTTGCTGTTTCCACCACATCAGCAGTGACTTCCTCCACTGAAGTCTTGAACCCCTCAAAGCCATCCATGGTGGTTGCAATCAACTTCTTCCAAATCCCTGTTAAGGTTAATATTTGGACTTCCTCTCATGAATCATGAATGTTGTTAATGGCATCTAGAATGGTGACTCCTTTCCAGAAGTTTTCAATTTATTTGCCCAGATCCATCAGAGGAAACCCAGAATCTATGGCAGCTATGGCCTTACAAAATGCATTCCTTTATTTATTTATTTTAATTTTTATTTCAGAGATAGGGTCTTGATCTGTTGCACAGGCTGGAGGATAGTAGTGTAATCATACCTCACTGCAGCCTTAAACTCATAGGCTCAAGTAGATCCTCCTACCTCATTGCACTCTGGATGGACTACAGTCACACACCATCACGCATGATGGCTAATTTTTTTTTTTTTTAAAGAGTATCTCTCACTGTGTTGACCAGGCCGGTTTCTCAGTCCTGGCCTCAAACAATTCTCCCATTTCAGCTTCTGCGTAAAATGCATTTCTTATTACTTGACTGGAAGTCAAAAAACTCCTTGATCCATGGGCTGCAGAATGGATGTTGGGTTAGCAAGCATGAAAAACAATACTTATTTCCTTATACATCTCCATCAGAGCTTGTGGGTGACCAGGTGCATTGTCAATGAGCAGTAATATTTCAAAAGCAATCTTTTTATCTGAGCAGTAGGTCTAAATCAGAGGGCTTAAAATATTCGGCAAACAGAGGTGCTGTCATCCAGGATTTGTTGTCCCATTTACAGAGCACTGGTAAAGGAGATTTAGCATAATTCTTAAGGGCTCTAGAGATTTTTGGAATGGTACATGAGCAATGATTTCAAGTTAAAGTCACCAGATACATTAGCCCCTAACAAGAGTCAACCTATTCTCTGAAGGTTTGAATCCAAGCACTGACTTTTCTCTAGCTTTGAGTCTTACATGCATCTTCTTTTCATAGAGGGCTGTTTCTTCTGTATCAGATGTTGGTGGGTGCAGCTACCTTAAATCAATGTTCTTTGCTATTAACAGATCTTCTAGATAACTTGCCACAGTTACTTCATCAACACTTACTGTTTCATCTTACACTTTATTATGTTATGAAGACGGTTTCTTTCCTTAAACTTCATGAACCAACCTCTGCCAGCTTCAAACTCTTCTATAGCTTCCTCGCCTCTCTTAGCCTTCACAGAACTGAAAAGAGTTAGGGCATTACTCTGGATTATGCTTTGGCTTAAGGGAATGTTGTGGCTGGTTTAATCTTCCACCCAGGCCACTAAAACTTTCTTCATATCAAACAATAAGACTATTTTACTATCTTATTATTTGTGTGTTCACTTTTGATTTCCTTCAAGCCCTTTTCCTTTGCAGTCACAAGAAGTCTTGCTTTCAGCACATGTCAGTTTTTGACATGCCTTTCTCACCAAGTTTAATCACCTTTGGCTCTCTCAGTGAGAGATCTGTGACTGCTTTTATTTGAACACTTAGAGGCACTGTAAGGTTATTAACTGAACTAATTTCAATATACTTCTGTCTCAGAGAACAGGGAGAACCAAAAAGAGAGAAAGAGAGAGCCGAAGAAACATCTGTTCAGCAGAGCAGTCAGGATACACATATTTATTGATTAAATTTGCCGCCTTCTAAGTGGGATTTACAGTGCCCCAAACTAACTGTAATAGTAACAACAACTGCTGAGCATCATACTGATAATAAAGAAAAAGCTTGAGATAGTGTATAGTGTAAGAATTACTCAAATTTGACAGAGACTTATAGTGAAGTAAAGTACAAAATAATGAAGTTATGCCTATATATTATATATCACAAAAAACTTAAGAAAACATGTTTTTTCAATTAAATTCTTTAAAAGGAATGCCTACCTTATTGAGTGCAACAATGAAGGGGCACTTTTTAGATTTGAGGAGGTTGATAGATTCAATTGTCTGGGGCTCCAAACCATGCATAATATCAACAACTAAAATGGCAATATCACAAAGGGAGCTTCCTCTGTTCCTCAGATTACTGTTGAAAAGAGGGAAAATTTTGTAAATAGAAAACCTTAAAATTAATGCTTCTTTCCAATATAAATTTTTAATTGCTCTGTAAAACCAAAATAAAAAGAAAATGAAGTGCACACTAAGTACATCTTTAAGTACCATTCATTAGCCTTTAATTTGCCAAATGCTCATCTGACAGTCACACTGAATCAACATCAGATGGAATGAGTCTGTTTCAGAAGTTAACTATTATTTCTGCCAATTTAAATCTCCAAGTTTGTTGTGTTAAAGAATATGGCCAAGACTTCAGTGTGACATTCCACTTATAATGGACTTCACAGGAGATAGACCAAGTATGTATTACAATGTAATACATACTTGCATTTCATACTTTGCATTTCAAATTGAGGTGATCTTTTTAAAGCAAAAAAGACTTCACCTCTATAAAAACAAGCATTCAAATAAAAAACTATTAAATCGGCTTCGTGTCTGTGGCTCAATGGGCTAAGGTGCCAGCCACGTACACCTGAGCTGGCGGATTCAAATCCAGCCCGAGCTTGCCAAATAACAATGACAGCTGCAACCAAAAAATGGCTGGGCATTGTGGCGGGCGCCTATAGTCCCAGTTACTTGGGAGGCAGAGGCAGGAGACTTGCTTGAGCCCCGGAATTGGAGGTTGCTGTGAGCTATGAGGCCACAGCACTCTATCCAGGGTGACAGCTTGAGGCTCTGTCTCAAAAAAAAAAAAACTATTAAATCAATGGGGCATAAAGGAGGACTGGTAGTTTCAGGGAGTAAATTACTACCAACAGGTAAATGACTCCAGTAAACTTGTGGACTTACTGGTTTCAAGCAGTTTGGCTGGATGACAAAAGTATCAAACTGGTCTTACCTGAAAGATTCATGGCCAGGAGTATCAATTATCAACATTCCTGGAATCCGAACATTCTCTCTATCAAACTATAAACAATGGGGGAGAACACAAAACTTAAGGACATCAGAACAATGAAAGCTTCTTTACAAAACAATTCTTTTGCCATAAAATCTTTAAGGAATCACCACTCCCTTTTCCATATGAATGGTTTTAAAACCAGTGAGTCAATCAAAGAAAAATGGTGATATATTCATTAATATCAGAAAGTTTGTTGGGGAAAAAGAAATGAGAAAACATCTCCTTTGTTTAACATCTTAAAACTATGATGTAGTCTAAGTTTGAACAAATTAAGTAAATGGTAATATAAATGACAGAGCAATCATCTGAGATTATAAAAAGCTGACATGCTAGAGGTAGTTCTCAGTATTTGGAAAATTTATCTGGTCCAATTTTACAGCAACTCTAAACTCTCAAAAATATCCCAAAAGAATGCTACAAAGAAAATTTACCACATTGGTCAAAAGTGTTAAAGGATAAATGCATGCTCTTCCATATTCAAATGTCATAAACACTCAATTTTCTGAACACAGACACATAATGAAGGCAATATTACAAGACTCCATTAGGACATTAACTTTTTAATGTCAAAAATAGCAATGAGCAAATGTCACACATACAATTTCCTTCCTATGCTTGCCTATACTTTCTGTAATTCTAAAATGATTTCTCAAAATTTTATCTCCTGATCTATGTCACAATTGATTCACATATAAAATTCAAATGTGTATTCTGGTGGTCTTAAATTAAATTTCACTGACTACCAATATTTCCATGTCAGTGTCTTGAAAGCAAACAACAAATAATTTCAACTGCCATATAAAGGTTATCCTAAGAACTTTAACACAAGTCTAATAATAATCTTGCTATTTATGTTATAAAATAACCATAAGAGTTCAAGTTCTGGCAACAGATAGAATAAGCTGTTATTAACCCACCAATGACCAAGATATAGAAATACTATTTAAAAGACAATAAAAATAAATTTTAAATTATAAACTTGAAAAGCTGTAATTCAGGCTGAGTGCAGTGGCTCACACCTATAAATCCTAGCACTCTGGGACACTGAGGTGTGTGGATGGCTTGAGCTCAGGAAGTTGAGACCAGCGTGAACAAACACAAGATCCCATCTCTACTAAAAATAGAAAAACTAGCCAAGCGCAGTGGCACACACCTGTAGTCCCACCTACTTAGGAGGTTGCAGTAAGAGGATTGCTCAAGCGCAAGAGTTTGATGTTGCTTTGAGCTATGATGATAGCAAAACACTCCACCGAGGGCAAAAGAGTGCAACTCTGTCTCAAAAAAATAAGGAAAAGCTGTAACTCAAGAAAACCATCCTAAAATAAAGATTCAAAACTGTCTATTGTAATATAATACCACATAACTGGAAAACTGAGCTACAACAACCAACATCAAGATGCAAAATGACCAGGCAGCACCTGTGGCTCAAGGGAGTAGGATGCCAGCCCCATATGCCGAAGGTGGTGGGTTCAAACCCAGCCCTGGCCAAAAACCGCAAAAAAAAAAAAAAAAAAGTCCATATTCCTCTGACACAAAAATCAGCTTATGATCAACTTAACAGCAATATGTAACACTCTCACAAGAAGTTGGACACTTAAGATAACCGCATTAAGAAAATGTCAACCAACGATTTTATAAGAAGTCAACTGACATTCCAGTATAAGGTCATAAAATAACTCTTCAATATACAAAAACTCAAGGAATCCCCAACTTCCTTCTTTAGCAAACTACTAGAATAGGAGTTTCACAAAACTCAATCTTGAACAAAACAAAAACTGGAGACACAAACTAATGGTTTCTTTTTACATGCAGAACTAAGACTAATTAAGGAATAAAG
The DNA here is from genome assembly GCA_963573935.1 of Arctocebus calabarensis. Lineage (NCBI taxonomy): Eukaryota > Metazoa > Chordata > Mammalia > Primates > Lorisidae > Arctocebus > Arctocebus calabarensis. The sequence goes on along the minus strand of CAUYON010067804.1, from coordinate 19,894 downwards.
GGATACACTAGCATGTAATAATATATGTTCTGTAATTTTTTCAATGTATTCCTTCTTAGTTCCAAATTTACAACTTTCACTTGCTCAGTAATAACAGGAGTGGGAATTATATACAAGGCCCCCAGTTCTAGGTCTGGGCAGTTTCTACCTGTGATGAGCCTGCAACATCCTATTATAGCAGACAGCATGGATGCAACCAAAAACCAGAACAACTAGAATTGTATTAAAAAGACTTAGAAACCAACAATTGGGCAAAGAGAAGACTAACTCAGCACAATAATAATGGAAATGAACTGAAGCATGGTATGCTTAAATCTAGGAGTTCATAATAATACAAAACAAAATTGTATTATTAATTCTTTATTTTAAAAGTTGGTTTTAATGGAGGTGCTGTAGCTCAGTGGGTATGCACCAGCCACATATACCGAAGTTGGAGGGTTTGAACCCAGCCAGGGCCAGCTAAAATCAACAAAGACAACTGCAACAAAAAAATAGCCAGGCATTGTGGCAGATGCCTGTATCACAGTTACATGGGAGGCTGAGGCAAGAGAATCGCTTAAGCCCAAGAGTTTGAGGTTGCTGTGAGCGCTGATGCCACAGTACTCTACCAAGGGCAACATAATGAGACTCTGTCTAAAAAAAAAAGAAAGTTTGGTTTTAAGAAGGTAAAGGTAAACATACAATCACTGAATAATCAAATGGTAAAGTTTATCTATAGAAGCAATTCAATAATTGTAAAGGAAAATGGATGATGTAATTGGAATATTAATGTTTTCGACCCATAACACATTAAAAGATAGGAATTACTTGAAAAGATTCTTGTGGGTGAAGAAGAGGGATCTGAGTAGGGAGGGACACCTGGAGGGCTTCCAAGGTAGCTGGCAATATGGTACCTTCTAGTAAGGATAACGCTTACAGAGTGGTTTGCATGAAGATGATTTGTTAAGCTTTACATTTCTCTTACTATGTTATGTTTAACATAGAGCATCTCTAAACAAGTAGAGAAAATATGGGAGGTAAGGAAAAGGTAATCAATTTTGATTAGAACAAAAAAAGAGCAGGGGAAGGAACAGAATTTTTAAATATGGAATTAAAGTAAGGAGGAAATAACAAACTTCAACTTCAGAATAGTAGTTGCCTCTGAGAGACAGAGGGAGGGAAATGGAACATGAGGGCCCGTAAAAAGAAAGATGAAAAGTTAAATAGGTGAACTAGTACATATCCTAAATATGAGCATATGAGGTATTAACCCAGTCTTTGTTCTTTTCCTGTGTTTGAAATAGTTTATATCTTAATTTTGGTAGAGATTAAAACATATGAAATACAATGTACTTACATTTTTAATCATCTTAGTCTGTTCATTAATAGCTTCAAGAGGAACATTGGTGGCCCCAATTTGCTGTGTGATACCACCTGCTTCACCATCTTGAACATGCGTGTGTCGAAGCTATGAAAAGACAGCAAATTCAGATTGGTATCTTGATTCAGAAAAGACAGAAGCAAAAGCAGTAAGAAATTAGTAACTTATTTATTACAAACAAAATTGCGTATATGTTCTCTGGGTCTCTAAAGTTTCTATATATGGTAGTATTCACTTATTTTTAAAGTTATATAAATGCATATAATATTTTCTTACTTTATCTAGGATTTTTGTCTTCCCTGTGTCCACATGTCCAAGTACACAGATAATAGGGGCTCTCAGCTTTTCAGTATTTACATTTTTACTATGTTCAAGCCGCCGTTTCTAGAAATGGGAAAAAAAAATCATACAATTAAGTATTATTTCCAAATCCTCACTATCCTTTTTCTTTTAAATTATTGTGCCTTAGCAAGAGAATGCCAAGTTGTATAACCTATACCCAAGTTCTTTGCTGATTTGATATACTCTTCTTTTGTTCTAATCAAAATTATACATGATATAATTGCATTTTACAATGTAAACTTTACTTTTTTTTTTTTTTTTTTTTGAGACAGAGCCTCAAGCTGTCACCCTGGATAGAATGCCGTGGCATCACCGCTCACAGCAACCTCCAATTCCTGGGCTCAAGTGAGTCCCCTTGCTTCCGCCTCCCAAGTAGCTGGGACTACAGGTACCTGCCACAACACCCAGTTATTTTTGGTTGCAGTTGTTGTTGTTTGGCGGGCCCGGGCTGGATTCAAACCCACCAGCTCAGGTGTACGTGGCTGGCGCCTTAGCCCGTTGAGCCACTGGTGCCGAGCCAAAACTTTACGTTCTAATTCCTACTGCAGCACCTTTGGACAAGAAAAACTCTATTTTACATTTGAAGGCAGCACTGCCAAATGTGAATAGGAAAGTGATAAAGTGTCACGTTAAACTTTTTGAACATACTCGTATATAGCTACTTTAGTGGAATATAATGAATAGGAAAGGAATCATCCCACCACACTGACAATTTGGTACAAACTCTAATTTTGTGGGAGCTTATGTTAAAAAAATGAAAATGTTGTATCTTCAAAATTTTACTGAAAGCTAAAAATTGCAAAGATTTTAAAAAGCAATTTGTTTCACACTTTTGTCCAATGTACAAATGCTATAAAATTTTCCAGGCTCAGCGCCTGTGCTCAACGGGTTTAGGTGCCAGCCATGTACACCTGAGCTGGCGGGTTCGAATCCAGCCTGGGCCCACCAAACAACAAAGACGGCTGCAACAAAAAAATGACCGGGCATTGTGGAGGGTGCCTGTAGTCCCAGCTACTTGGGAGGCAGAGGCAGGAGACTTGCTTGAGGCCAGGAATTGGAGGTTGCTGTGAGCTGTGATGCCACACACTCTATCCAGGGCGATAGCTTGAGGCTCTGGCTCAAAAATAAATAAATAAAATTTTCCAATGCTGAGAGTGTTTAAGCTTTAGCTTAAATAAGACATTTCCTGCCTTCCCAAGGTACTACTACTTCCATGGCGCCAGTAAATTGTAAGAAAGTTTTTCCTGATCTACAATGTGTGTGTGTTTTGTTTTTTTTTTTTTGAGACAGAGTCTCACTTTGCCACCCCCAGTAGAGTGTTACGGTGTCATAGCTCACAGCCCCAGGGGAATGGAAGCCATACTAGAAAATATTATTAGTAAAAATTTCCCAAATATCACCAAAGAGTCTGACACACTCCTTTCAGATGGATATTAGACCCCATGTCGCCTCAACTCTAACTGAGCTTCCCCAAGAAACACTGTGATGAATCTGTCCAAAGTCAAGACAAAAGAAAAGATTCTTCAAGCTGCCAGGAATAAGCATCAGTTTACCTACAGGGGCAAATCTATCAGGGTGACTGCAGACTTCTCCAATGAAACTTTCCAAGCAAGAAGACAATGATCATCTACCTTTAATCTACTTAAACAGAACAATCTCCAGCCCAGAATTCTATATCCTGCAAAGCTAAGCTGTAAAATTGATGGAGAAATCAAATCATTTACTGATATACAAACATTGAGGAAATTCGTCACAAAACCACCTCTACAGGAAATACTTCAACCTGTTCTACACACTGACCATCACAAAGGATCAAAAGCAAAGTAAGAACTCAGAAATTAAAGTACAGAACCTAATTTCCACACTGATACAAAAGATAAAACTAAGCAATGGACTCTCACAAAATAAGATGAATAGAACACTACTACACTTATCAATTATCTCAATAATGGCTTGAATTCCCCACTGAAGAGGCACAGATTGGCTGACTGGATTAAAAACACAAGCCATCCATTTGCTATCTACAGGAAACACACCTAGCTTCAAAAGACAAATTAAAACTCAAAGTTAACAGTTGGAAGACAATTTTTCAGGCAAACAGAATTCAGAAGAAAAGAGGAGATGAAATCGTATTTTCAGATACATGTGGATTTAGAGCAACTAAAGTCAAAAAAGACAAAGATGGTCACTTTATATTGGTCAAGGGAAAAATACAACAAGAAGACGTTTCAATTCTGAATATTTATGCAGCCAACTTAAATGCTCCAAGATTCATGAAACAGACCTTACTCAGTCTGATCAATATGCTATCCTATAACACTATAATAACAGGGGACTTTAACATTCCTCTTACAGAGCTGGATAGATCCTCTAAACAGAAATTAAACAAAGATATAAGGGACTTAAATGAGACCCTAGAACAACTGTGCTTGATAGACGCATATAAAACACTCCATCCCACAGATAATGAATATACATTCTTCTCATCGGCCCATGAAACATTCTCCAAAATTGATCATATCCTAGGACACAAAACAAACCTCAACAGAATCAAAAGAACTGAAATTTTACCTTGTATTTTCTTCAGACCACAAGGCACTAAAGTTGGAACTCAACTCCAGCAAAAATGTTCAACCCCCACACAAAGGCATGGAAATTAAACAATCTTCTGTTGAATGTCAGTTGCGTGCAGGAAGAAATAAAACAGGAAATCATTAACTTCCTTGAGCATAACAACAATGAAGACACAAGCTACCAAAACCTGTGGTATACTGCAAAAGCAGTTCTGAGAGGAAAATTTATTGCTTTAGACGCCAACACTCGAAAAACAGAAAGAGAACACATCAACAAACTCACAAGCCATCTTGGAAAAATGGAATTGCAAGAAGAGCAATCTAAGCCTAAACTCACCAGAAGAAAAGAAATATCCAAAATTAAATCAGAGATCAATGAAACTGAAAACAAAAGAATCATTCAGAAAATTAATCAAACAAGGAGTTGGTTTTTTGAAAAAATAAAATAGATAAACTTTTGGCCAGACTAACTAGAAACAGAAAAGTAAAATCTCTAGTAACCGCCATCAAAAGTGATGAAGGGGAAATATCAACTGATGCCACAGAGATAAAACAGATCATCTCTAAATACTACCAGAAACTCTATGCCCAGAAATTTCAATGTGAAGGAAATGGATCAAATTTGGAATCACACCCTCTCCTTAGACTTAGCCAGAAGAAATAGAGCTCCTGAACAGACCAATTTCAAGCACTGAGATCACAGAAACAAAAAAAATCTTCCAACAAAAAAATGCCCTGGTCCGGATGGCTTCAAACCAGAATTCTATCAAACCTTTGAGGAAGAGCTTATTCTGGTACTGCAGAAATTATTCCAAAAAATTGAGGACAAAGGAATCTTCCCCAACATGTTCTACGAAGCAAACATCACCCTGATGCCAAAACCAGGAAAAGACACAACTAAAAAGGAGAATTTCAGACCAATTTCACTCATGAATATAGATGCAAAAATTCTCAACAAAATCCTAGCCAATAGATTACAGCTTATCATTAAAAAAGTCATACATCATGGTTTAACATACGCAAGTCCATAAACGTTACCCACCATATTAACAGAAGCAAAAACAAACATCATATGATCCTCTCAATAGGTGCAAAAAAAGCATACAATAAAATCCAGCATCCTTTTCTAATTAGAACACTGAAGAGTATAGGCATACATGGCACATTTCTGAAACTGATCGAAGCTATCTATGACAAATCCACAGCTAATATTTTATTGAATGGAATAAAACTGAAAGCTTTTCCTCTTAGAACTGGAACCAGACAAGGTTGTCCTCTGTCACCATTATACTATTCAACATGGTGTTGGAAGTGCTAGCCAATACAATTAGGCAAGACAAGGAAATAAAGGGCATCCAAATAGGAGCAGAGGAGGTCACTCTCCCTCTTTGCTGATGACATGATCTTATACTTAGAGAACCCTAAAGACTAAACCACAAGACTCCTGGAAGTCATCAAAAAATACAGTAATGTTTCAGGATATAAAATCAATGTCCACAAGTTAGAAGCCTTTATATACGGCAGTAACAATCAAGATGAGAGGCTCATTAAGGACACAATTCCCTTCACCATAGCTTCAAAGAAAATAAAATACCTAGGAATATACCTAACAATGGAGGTGAAGGACCTCTATAAAGAAAATTATGAAATCCTAAGAAAGGAAATAGCAGAGGATATTAACAAATGGAAGAACATACCATGCTCATGGCTGGGAAGAATCAACATTATTAAAATGTCTATACTTCCCAAAGCAATCTACCTATTCAATGCTATCCCCATTAAAATACCAACATTGTACTTTCAAGATTTGGAAAAAACGATTCTGCATTTTGTATGGAACCAGAAAAAAACCCATATAGCTAAGGTAGTTCTTAGTAATAAGAATAAAGGCAGGGGCATCAGTATACCAGATTTTAGCCTGTACTACAAGGCCATAGTGTTCAAGACAGCATGGTACTAGCACAAAAATAGAGACATAGTCATTTGGAATCGAATAGAAAACCAAAAAATTAAACTAACAACTTACAACCACCTAATCTTCCATAAACCAAACAAGGACATACACTGGGGGAAGATTCCTTACTCAGTAAATGGTGCTGGGAGAACTGGATAGCCACATGAAAAAAACTGAAACTGGACCCACAACGCTCTTCACTCACAAAAATTCATTCAAGATGGATAAAGGACTTAAACTTAAGGCATGAAAAGATAAAAATCCTCAAAGAAAACCTAGGAAAAACACTAATAGATATCAGCCTGAGGAAAGACTTTATGAGGAAGACTGCCATGGCAATTGCAGTAACAACCAAAATAAACAAATGGGACTTAATTAAACTGAAAAGTTTCTATACAGCTAAGGAGACAACAACCAAAGCAAACAGACAACCTACACATTCGGGAAGGATATTTGCAAATTTTGAATCAGACAAAAGCTTGATAACTAAGATCTATAAAACTCAAATTAATCCACATGTAAAAAGCCAACAATTTCATATATCAATGGGGAAGAGAGATGAACAAAACATTCTCTCAAGAAAACAGATGAATGGCTAGCAAATGTGAAAAATGTTCATCATCCTTGATTATTTGACAAATGTAAATCAAACCACCCTGAGATATCTATCATTTAACCCCAGTGAGAATGGCCCACATCACAAAATCTCAAAATTTCAGATGCTGGCATGGATGTGGAGAGAAAGAAACATTTTTCCACTACTGGATTGGACTGTAAACTAATACAACCATTTTGGAAGGAAGTATGGAGAAACCTCAAAAAACTCAAGCTAAACCTCCCCTGTGATCCTGCAATTCCATTACTGGGCATCTATCCAGAAGGAAAAAAAAAACTTTTATTATAAGAACACTTTCACCAGACTGTTTAACACAGCTCAATTTACAATCTCCATAACGCGGAAACAGCCTAGATGCCCCTCAACCCAGGAATGGATTAACAAGCTGTGGTACATGCATACCATGGAATACTATTCAGCCATTAAAAAAATTGAGACTTTACAGCATTTGTATCACCTGAATGGAAGTAGAAGACATTATTCTTAGTAAAGCATGACAAGAATGGAGAAACATGAATCCTAAGTATTCAATTTTGATATGAGGACAATTAGGGACTTGGTGTGGGGTGGGGAAAGGGGAGAGCAGAGACAGACAAAAGGAAGGAGTAGGATGGGGGGAAGGAACAGTTGAGAGAGGGGAGGAAGGAAGAAGGTGGAAGGAAGAGGGGAGGACGGAAGAGGGTATCTCAGTGTGTGATATATCTTGTAACCTCCCCAATTATTAAAAATGGAAGAAAGAAAAAGAACTTAAAAGCGAGAAAATAAAAAAAATCTAAGTTGCTTCTTTCTAAAGGTCAACAAAATGTACAAAACATTAGCTAGATTGACTACTTAAAAAAAAGACTCAATTAACTTTTATCAGAAATAAATGTAGATATACCACTTATTTACAGAAATAAAAAGGATTACAAAAGAATGTTATAAAAATTGTGTGCAAAAATTAATATCCAAGAAGAAATCAATGAAATCTTGGAAACACACAACCTACAAAAACTGAATCATGCAGCTATAGAAAATATGAATAAGTCTATAACTACAGAGAAGATTGATTTAGTAAACAAAAACCTCCACAAAATGAAAACACCTTCAAGTTGGCCTCATTGGTGAACTTCACTCAAATAATTAAGAAATAGTTAACATCTATCCTTCTCGTCCTTCTCCAATATGAAGGAGTCCATGAAGCCAAAACTTCTCAAATAATAAATTCAGACAAATAACTATAATAAATAAAACTGCACATCAATACCTGTTATGAAAGCTGATGAAAAAATCTCCAAATAAATGTTAATGAGCTAAATTTAGCAGCCTATTTGAAGGATTTTATATCATAACAAAGTAGTATTTATTATTGGAATTCAACACACAAATATAAATTAATGTAATATATCACATACACAGAATGATAAAAAGAGATCATCTCAACTGATGCACAAATGTCTTTTGACAAAATTCAATACACTTTCATGACAGAACACTCAACAAACTGGAAAGAAAAGGAAATGCACTTAACCTAGTAAATGTCACTCATAAAAAGCCCATAGCTACCATTGTACTCGCTGGAGAAAGACTGAAAGCTTTCCTTCAAGATCTGTACTAAGATAAAGAGAATACTCTTGCCTTAAATGTAGGATAGCACTTAAAAAACTAGCAACAACAATTGGGAAAGAAAAGAAAACAAAGATATTAAGGACACTAAAATGAAAATTAATATGCCATATGATCTCTGCTCAGATTTTATATACAGAAATTTCTAAATTTGAAGTATTTATACTCAATTAGCCAAAAATCAGGTTGATTTTTATATACTGAAAAGGAAAAATAGGAAGTTCAAATTTCAGGAAGAGGATCCCATTTTTGATGGCATCAGAAAAGTTAAAATCCTTTGGGAATTAGAGATTAAAGAATAATAACTGAAAAGCATTACTGAAAAAATTAAATGAGAAACAAATATCAAGGAATCCTGTGTTTATAGATTTGAAAACATATTCTAAAGATGTCTATGCTATGAAGTGACATACAGATTCAGTACAATCCCTATCAAATTTCCAGCAATGAAATGGGTTATCTGTTAAAATCATAGACACCATCTACAACAAACCCACTGCCAATATCATACTGAACAGGGTAAAACTGAAAGCATTTCCACTCATAATTGGAATAAGTTAAGTTCCACAGAGTGGGCCATGCTCACTATTACCACTACTATTCAACATAGTACTGGAAGTCCTAGAATATGCAGTAAAGGAAGAGAAGAATATCAAGCGCATCCAAAAGGGGACAGAGAAGATCAAATTCTTGTTCTTTTCTGATGATATGATCTAATACTAGAAAACCCCAGGGACTCAACCATAAGACTCTTGGAAATGACCAGGAAATACAGTAATATTTTAGGACATAAAATCAATTTGTGACAATCAGTAGCCTTCACATACATGACAGTGACACTGAGAACCAAGACAAAGTCACAATACCCTTTCAATTGGTTCAAACAAATGGAAATACTTGAGAATATACTTAACAAAGGATATGAAGGATCTCTATAGACAGAATCAGGAAACACTGAGAAAAATTTGTTCTTCAATTTGTATGGAATCAAAAAAAAATAACAGAATAGGCAATGTAATTTTATGAAATCAAAACAAATCCTGATAGACCATGTTACCAGACTTCAGGTTATGCAAGTCCACAGTGATCAAAACAGCATCATACTGGCCTAAAAATACAGACTTAGATTTATAGAACTGAATAGAGAACATAGAGATGAAATTGGCCTCATAACATCATCTAATCTTCAACAAATCAATCAAAAGCATACACTGGAGAAAAGAATACCTATTTAATAAATGGTGCTGGGAAAGTAAATTGTAATGCTGGGTAGATACCTAATGTCAGTAACACTGTGGCAACCCATCACTGCATGCAACAAACAGCCGGTACATGGATTGAAAGTACAAGCTTGCAGGAGGTGAGGCTCCCCATAGGTGCAGGAGAGCCCCAAGTAACCACTGCCATAGTCATTTATTGAGACACTATACAACATGAGTGGGGGGCCCCACTACAAGGTCTACTTGTTTAATGATTGCTACATGTTCCTACCCCATGGACTCCACTCCCACCCTGTTGCATCACAAATGTTCAAGTTCCAACACCTGCTTACAAATGAACAACTGATCTTATCTCATTAGCACACTCAGTTGCTTGAGGGCTTTTCTCCAGGTTGCAAAACATCTCCATGCTGGCCAGGAGATTGCCTCGCTCTTGGAGCCTACCTTAAGAACCAGTGACCATTCTTATAGGCATGGTGACCAGTCTCCTACAACTAGTAATGGGATTTTGGTATCAAATAAGAGGCCTACATGTAAAAGACTGAAAACGGACCTGTGCTTCTAACCACTTACAAAAGTTAGCTCATGCTAGATAAAACATTTAAATCTAAGATATGAAACTATAAAAACCCTAGAGAAAAGTGTGGAGGAAACTCTTAACAATATTGGCCTTGGGGAAAAAAATCATGAATATTTCACTGGCAGCTACAGCAACAACAAAAATAAATAAGTGGGACCTGATCAAGATAAAAAGCTTCTGCATAGATAGGGACACAATCAACAAAGAAAATACACAACCTTCAGAATAGAAGATATTCACATGTTATAAAATTGGACAAAGAACTAAGGACTAGAATCTACAAAGGACTCAAACAAATCAACAAGAAAAGTGCAAATGACCCAATTAATCACTAGGAAAGTGACACGAACAGAACCTTTTCCCAAGAAGACAGATGAATGGCTAACAAACACATGAAAAAATGCCCACATGTCTAATCATCAGAGAAGTGCAAATCAAAGCCACTCTGAGATGTTACTTAACGCCACTAAAATTATCTTACACCACAAGGTCCCAAAGCTGCAGATGCTGGCATGGGTGTGGAGAGAGGGTATACTTATGTGCTGTTGGTTGGATTGCAAACTAGTATAGCCCTTTTGGGAAGAAGTATGGAAATCCTCAAAGAATTGAAAGTAGGCATCTTATTTGATATCACAATCCCATTACTAGGAATCACCTAGATGAAAAAAATCCTTTTACTTTTACCTTTTATATATATTTCAGTTCAATTCACAATTGCAAAGATGTAGAAACAATCCAAGTATCCATCAAACCATGAATAGATCAATAAGTTCTGGTATATGTATACTATAGAATACTATTCAGCCATAAAAAATGATATAGACTTTGCATCTTTTGTATTTACCTGGATGGATCTTGAGACCATTCTTTCAAGTAATTATATCAAGAATGGAAAAGCAAGCATCGCATGTACCCAACACTAATCTGAAAATAGTAGATCAACAACCACAGGTCCAAATGAGAGAAATACAAAATTAATTCAGGAATAGGGCAGTAATTCCCCACCTGGTAATTTACTATCTATGGAGTACAATGTAGGGGTATAGTGCACACATCCTCGATTACAATTCAGACTTTGGATGTTACCTTACATGCGATGCAAATAATGTAAGTTAATCACATGTACCCTCATATTAACTCAAAATAATAATAATAAAAAAAAATCCCAGCAGTTTTTTCTGAAGAAATATAAAAATTTATTCTAAAATTCATGTATAAGGTCAAGGGACTTGAATACGATCTTGAAAAAGAAGAACAAACTCAGGAATCTCAAACTTTCTAATTTCAAATTAAGTATAATACAAATTTACAGTATTCAAAACAGTATGGTACTTCTATAAAGACAAATACAAAGCCAATGATATAGAAAAGAGATCCCACAAATTAACCTCGAGTGCCCAGACCATTCAAAGAGAAAAGAACAGTTTTCAATGAAGGGTGTTTGTAAATGAGTATCTACATACTGTAAGAAACCTTAACTCAAATTGGATCAAAGACCTAAACAAAAGAGGTAAAATTATTAAAATAATAGAAATAAACACAGGGAATATCTTCATAACCTTGATTTGGTAATGATTTTTTTAAATATATGAAAAGCACAGATACCAAAGTAAAAATAAAAAATTGAAATTCATAAAAACTTTCATGCATTGAAGAAACTATCAACAGGGCAAGCCATGATATAGGAGAAAACGAATATCAAAGGGCAAGCCACAATATCAGAGAAAACATTACAAATCATTTCTTGCCTTTCCAGTACTCTCCAGTGGTTTTCAACTTTCCTAAAGCTGCAATCCTTTAATATAATTCCTCATGTTGTGGTGACCCCCAACCATAAAATTATTTTCATTACTACTTCATAACTATAATTTTGCTACTGTTATCCTAAGACCATCAGAAATATGTGTTTTCTGATGCTATTAGATGACTTCCAAAAGGGTTGTGACCCACAGGTTGAGAATTGCTGCTCTAGGCTTTCTTTCTGAATCCAGTTAAAAATTTGAGAAAACAAGCAATGAATTTGAAGACAAATCAGGCCTGATATTCCAGAGCTTGGTCCCCTCTCCACCTCTCACTTTAGCAATGCACAGCTGGAACAGCTTCACCTTCAGTTCACTAGCTGTTTTGGAGCTCTTCCTCCTTGTTTCAAAGGTCTTAAGCCCCAATCTTTGTCCCCTTTAGCAAAAAGGAAGACACAGGTCCTGACCAATGACATCTCTCCTGGCCCAAGTAGGGCAGAGGCAGGCTATTGTGGCATTAGGCTTTGTGGCCCTGTGCCCCAAGGTGAGGCTGGCAGATGTTATCCTAGTACTCCACCCATGTCCCCTTTCCTAGCCTCCATGCCCACAAGTTCTCAGTTTGCTCCCCCCTTTTTGGTTTAAGTGATTATATTATTTTTCTAACAGTATTTGGCTAAAAAATTTCAAGTACCAAAGAAATAGGAAACATCGATGTTCTACCCTGCAGTAGTTTATGGTTTTTCTATGTGAGAAAAGTCATTTGAGGCCTACTGGTTTGGGACATATTTAAGGTATACATTTTGAAATATGAAAAAAAATGTTTTTCCTTAATCCACCCAAAATGACCTGTAGAAGTGAGCCCAGGGAAGAGAAGACTGTGCTGGAGCCCCATGTTTTGGTATGCATTGTTTACCTTATTTTACCTTTACCCTTCTGATATGGCTGACCCCAGGGTATTGGTCACATCCTCATCAGTGGGTATGTATGGAGTCTTTACAAGCCAAGATAAGAATCCTAGAATGTCTAGACCTATGGCAGTAAGGTTGTGATGCATTGTTAATAATGACTAGTTTTAATTGAAACACTTGCTAGCTTTGTATAGGTGCTAATAGAAAATGGGACAACAATGATGGCATGACCCAAACTTGGTCAGAGCTAAGTAACATCTCATAAGCTGGATATCACTTCTCATCAACCAAGATGGCATATTATGAAAAAAAAAGTTAACAAAAGTTGTTAAGGATATGGAGAATTTGTAATTGAAACCATTGCACAGTGCTATTAGGCTACAAAATAATGTCTCTGTTTTGGAAAACTGTGTGGTTCTTTTCAGGAAGCTAAAAATAAAACATGTAATACAGCAATCTCATTTCTGGCTACTTATCCAAAAGAATTAAAATGGCAAGGGGTGGAGCAAAATCGTAGACTAGAGATAGTGTCTTTACAGCTGTTCATGGTGATACTGAGGAGAAAAGACTCCAGGCATCTCTGGCTTGTAGGCTTTGCCAAGAACCATCCCTTCAGGGGCACAGGAAGTCATCAAGACACTTCAGGACTCCAAGACAAAGACAAAAGCAGAGAAGTGGCAAGTAATTGTGCTTGGGCAGAGGTTGGCCAGTGCAGCTGCAGCTGCTGCCAGGACAATTTGCAAACAGAGAAGACCTTCCCTGGGGTGTTTGGAACTGTGCAATTGGTTGAGTTATGTTGGGAGAACTTAGGTGAGTAAGTCCAGGGGCCAGGACTGAGCCAGCCATGCAGAGCAGAGCTTTCATTGTTTGGTTTCAGGTTGGACACAGCCTTCTAGGAAAGCTGCTTTTGAGTCTTGGCCCACAGGATCCTAGCATGAGGCCAGTTCTGGTGCACTTGATAAGTGGGGCAGCCACTCCTGGGAAGATTTGAGCAAAATGCTTTTCTAGGAAAAGCACTTTATAGCCAAGGGACGCAGTGTAGATAGGTCAAGGCATGTCTATTAATCAGGCTGAGGACAGCTTCAGGCTCCCAACACTGTAGGATTTGAAGGCAGAGAAGTAAGGAAGATGGGACATAGTCTCCTTGGCAAGGCAGAAACTTCCAGTCTTCATCTTATACAGTTGTATCAGTGTAGTGATTAGCATCTTATACATTAGAAGATAATCTCTTGTCCAGGCAATATACAGTAAGATTTTATATACATATCATTTTTCTGCTTTTTAAAAATATTTTTTCAACTCTTCCCCGGATTTTTCTTTTTCTTCTTTTCTTCTTTTTTCTTGTTTAATTATAATTTTTCATTGTTTCTATCTTTAATAATAAGGGCTTCATTTTTGCTAGATTTTCTGCTAGATTTTCATTGTTTCCATCTTTAATAATAAGGGCTTCATTTTTGCTAGACATTAGTCTTTTTCTCCCCAATTATATCCCTTCAGGTTTTGTTTGTTTTACCTTGGTTTATGGTATTTTTTTTCTTCTTTATTTGGTGGAAGTGGGGTCTTGTGTCTGCTTAGGCTGGCAAAGGTTTCCAGATTTCAAGGGACCCACCCAACCCAGTCCCCCAGAGGTTGGGATTTGTGGGTGTGCATCACATACCCTACTGTACACCACTATTACTCCTGTCTCTCTCTTTCTGTTCCTCTCTTCATTCTGTAAAATTTCCCATTTACTTCTCCCTTTCCTTTCTTTTTATCTCTTTCTTTTATATTTTATCCCTTCTTACTCTTCACTCTTCCTTTTATTCCTTTATCAAAAGGGCACTTCAATTACTTACATCAGAGGAACAGTAAATTAAAGAGATGGAGGAAGAGAAAGGAAAAAGTAGGGCAAGGAAATTGACAGAAAGAAAACATTCATGAGGAAGAAACAATAGAAAAATCCTGGCATCATGAAAAATCAGAACAGAGCAACACCCTCGCCATCACCAATGGATCATAAGTTAGCTACTGTAGATGATTTCATCTACAGAGAACTGTTAGAAATGACAGAAAGGGAATTTAAAATATGGGTGGTAAAAATAATGAAGGAAATGGCTGAGAAATGGAAAATAACCAAAAGAAAATCCCCAAACAGAATCAAATAAGATATCATGTGAAGAATACAGAAAGGATATAGTGGAGCTTAAATAATTGAAGCAGTCAAGTAGGGAACTTAAAGATGCCGTAGAAAGTATTAATAACAGATTAGACCATGCAACTGAAAGAATCTTGGAGGTAGAAGAGAAAGCTCTTGAGCTAACCCAGGCAGTAAACAACACAGAAAAAAAAAAAGAAAGAGAAATCAGAATGTTCACTGATTATTAGATTTAATGAAGCATTCAAACATAAGAATGATAGGTATCCCAGAAGGGGAAGAAGAATGCCCCAGAGGAATTGAAGCCATGCTAGAGAACATCATAAATGAAAATTGCCCAAGTGTAATCAAAGATTCTGACAAACTCCTTTCAGGGGGATACTGAAACCCAGGTCATCTGAACTCAAACAGAACTTCTCCCAAACACATTGTGGTGAACCTGTCCAAAGTCAAGATGAAAGAAAAAATTCTGCAAGCTACAAGGAATAAGCACCAATTGACCTTCTTGGGCAAATGTGTCTGGGTGATCGTGAACTTATCAAATGAAACTTTCAAGCCATTAAGATAAAGGTCATGTACTTTTAACCTATGTAAACAAAATAATTTCAGCCCAGAATTCTATATCCTGCTAAGCTAAGCTTTAAACTTGACAGAGAAATCAAATCTTTTACTGATATGTGAACATTCAGGATGTTTGCCACAATAGGACCAGCTCTACAGGAAATACTTAGACCTATTCCACACACTGACCATCACAAGACTACCAGCAAACTTAACACCCAGAAGCTAAAGGACAAAACCTAGTTTCCACAATGATGCAAAAAACTAAGCAATAGACTTTTTTGTTGTTGTGGCATCCTCGGCAAACAAAATAATAGATTGACATTCTCCAAAACTCACAAGTTTTTGTACTTCAGTTCTTTCTAAAGAGGTTAGAATGGTAAAAGTTCTCAATTAGTTTTTAAGGTAGTTTTGACCATATTTTATCTTTAAAATAGTATAACTACAAAACCAATACATATTTAGTTTATTTTTAAAAAGTCATTATTATCCTGTTTCCAGAGATAACCACTTTCTATATATGAATATGTACAGAGATTGTTTAGATATTAGTTCATACCTTGTATCAAGATGGATAAATTATGTTTTAAAAATCTATTTATAATACATAATAACAGGTAATATATAATATGTTGTTGTTGCAGAGGTAACAAACTCAAAATAAAATTAAAGTTAGTGCTTTTTTTCTTTTTATTCTTTATTAAATCATAACTATGTATAAATCATTATTAATTTATTAAATCATAACAACTGATTAACATATTCATCTCCTCACATATTGATTTGTTATGGTAAGACATTTATACTCTATTCTTAATAGTTTTGAAATGTGTCATTGCATCATGCACATTGAGTGAGGTCCCCCTAAATACCCTTCCTCCTACCAGCCTCCCCCCCTGCCCTTCCCTCTCTCTCCTCTTCCCTTCTTCTTTCTGGACTATGGTTATGTTTTACTATTCCTATGCATGTGTAGGTGATTACATGTTGGTTTAATAGTACTATTGAGTATATTGGATACTTTTATTTTCTATTCTTGAGATACTTTACTGAGAAGAATATGTTCCAGCTCTATCCAGGTTAACATAAAAGATGTGAAGATTCCATCTTTTTATGGGTACATAGTATTCCATAGTATACATACAACACATACATTAACACAATTTGTTAATCCATTCATGGGTTGATAGACACCTGGGTTATTTCAATGTCTTAGCAATTATAAATTGGGCTGTAATAAACATTCTGGTGCAAATGTCTTTGTTGTGAAATGATTTTTGATCCTCTGTGTATATATCTAGTAGAGGAATTGCAGAATTGAATGGTAGGTTTACTTTTAGTTCCTTGAGTATTCTCCAAACTTCTTTTCAAAAAGGTTGCATTAGCTTCCATTCCTACCAGCAGTTACAAATGTTCCCTTCTCTTTGCATCCACACCAACATCAATTGTTTTTGTATGTTTTTATGTGGGCTAATCTTACTGGAGTTAGATGATAGCTCAAAGTGGTTTTGATTTGAATTTCTATGATGATTAAGGATGATGAGCATTTTTTCATGTATTTGTATACCATGTGCCTGTCTTCACTGGAAAGGTTTCTGCTGAAGTCTCTTGCCCACATAGAAATGGGGTTGTTATTTTCTAAATGATTAGTTTGAGTTTCTTTGTGGATTCCAGTTATGAGAACTTTGTCGGAAGCATACAACTATCTTTTCCCATTCTGAAGGTTGTCTGCTTAACTTACTGTGTTCTTGGCTGTGCAAAAGGTTTTTAGCTTGATCAGATGCTAGTTGCTTCAATTTCCCGGGGTGTTCCTCCTCATAAAATATTTTCTCATGACATTTTCTTCAAGTGTTTCCCCTGTACTCTTCTAGTATTTTTATAGTTTCATGTCTTAAGTTTAAATCTTTTATCCAGTGAGAATCAATTTTTGTTAATGATGAATGCTGGGGCCCAGTTTCAGTCTTCTACAAGTCACCCGCCAGTTCATCTAGCACCATTTGTTAAATAGGGAGTCTTCCCCCCACTGTATGTTTTGATAGGCTTATCAAAGATCAAATGATGATAAGTACCTGGGTTCATCTCTTGAGTCTCTGTTCTGTTCAATAAATCTATCTCTCTGTTTCTGTACCAGTACCTTGCTGTTTGGTTCACTGTAGATGTATAGTATATCCTGAAGTCTGGTAATGTGATACCTCCTGATTTATTTTTATTTCTGAACAAAGTATTTGCTATTTTAGTTTTTTTCTGATTCTATATAAAATGAAGCACTATTTTTTCAAGCTCTTTAAAGTATGACAATGGTGCTTTAATAGGGATTGCATTAAATTTATAGATTGCATTGGGTAATGTGGACATTTTAACAATATTGATTCTTTCTAGACATGAGCATAGAATGTTTTTCCATTTGCTAACATCCTCACCTATTTCCTTTCTCCGAGTTTCACAATTTCTTTATAGAGATCTTTCACATTCTTTGTTATGTAAATTCCCAGATATTTTGTCTTCTTTGGCACTACTATAAAAGGGATAGAGTCCTTAATTATATTTTCAGCTTGACTATTAGCACATATAAAACCTACTGATCTGTAAGTATTGATTCTTTATCCTGAGATACTGTTGTATTCCTTGATCACTTATAAGAGCTTTTTAGTTGAGTCCCTAGGATTTTCCACGTATAGGATAATATCATCTGTGTGTTGATATCCTCTGACGCTGTTTGAATACCCTTGATCTCATTGCCTTGCCTGGTTGTGATGATTAAGACTAACATTATTTTGTTGAATAGCAGTGGAAATAATGGGCATCCTTGCCTATTTCCAGATCTGAGTGGAAATGTTTTCAACTTTACTCCATTCAACATGGTATTGGCTCTGGGTTTGCTGTATATAGCCTCTATCAGTTTCAGAAATGTCCCTTCTAAGCCTATTTTCTTACGTGTTCTGATCATGATGCTGGATATTATCAAAAGCTTTTTCTGCATCAATTGGGAGAATCATATGATCTTTGTTTTTTATTTTATTTATGTATTATATTTATAGATTTGCATATGTTGAAACAACTCTGTAACCCTGGAATAAAGCCAACTTAAAATCTGTATAATTTTTTGATGTGCTCTGGAATACTGTTTGCTAAGATCTTATTGAATATGTTTGCATTGGTATTCATTAATGATATTGGCTTATACTTTTCTTTCTTTGTTCAATCTTTTCCTGGTTTGGAGATCAGGGTGAGAAGCTATTTGGCGCTGAACTTTTCTTTTTGGGGACATTTCATATATTTGAAGCTAATTCAGTGATTGATAGAGGTCTATATAAGATTTCTAATTCTTTCTGGTTGAGTCTAAGAAAATGGCATGCAACTAGGTATTGGTCCATTTCTTCAGGTTTTCATATTTCTGGGAATAGAGTTTTTTGTAGTAATCATTGATAATTTTTTGAATTTCTGAGATGTCTGTTGTTATTTCTCCTTTTTCATTTCAGATAGATGATATTAGAGATTTTACTTTTCTGTTTCTCTTTAGGTTGGTCAAAGATTTAGCAATTTTGTTAATCTTTTAAAAAAAACAACTTTTTGAATCATTGATCTTCTAGATAATTCTTTTGTTTTCAATTTCATTTAATTCTGCTCTAATTTGTTTATTTCTTTTCCTCTGCTGGGTTTGGGGTTGGAATGTTCTTCCTTTTCCAATTGCTTGAGATGACCTATTAAGTTGTTGGCTTCCTCTCTTTCTGCTTTCTTAATGAAGGCTTCTAAGGCTATAATTTTCCCTCTTAGGGCAGCCTTTGCAATATCCCACAAGTTTTGATAATTTGTGTCTTCATTATCATTTTGTTCCAAAAATTTGGTGATCTCCTTCTTAATATTGTCTTTGATCCAGAGATCATTCAGTCGAAGATTATTTAGTTTCCATGACTTTGTTTGAATATGAAGATTCCTGTTGTTGTTGAGTTCAACTTTCATTCCATGGTGGTCTGAGAAAGTACAAGAAATAATTTCTATTGTTTTAAATTTGCTAAGGTTAGACTTGTGTCCTAAGATGTGATCATTTTGGAGGATGATCCAGGTGGACTGATGAGAAGAATGTATATTTAGTTTTATTAGGATGAAATGTCCTGTAGATGTCTGTGAAGTCCATTTGTTGTAGGTCCAAGTTTATGTGCAATATTTCTTTGTTTAGTTTCTTTCTTTCTTTCTTTCTTTCTTTCTTTCTTTCTTTCTTTCTTTCTTTCTTTCTTTCTTTCTTTCTTTCTTTCTTTCTTTCTTTCTTTCTTTCTTTCTTTCTTTCTTTCCTTCCTTCCTTCCTTC
>CAUYON010067797.1:0-19316 GCA_963573935.1 Arctocebus calabarensis | reverse complement strand
GGTGCTGGCCCCATATCCCAGAAGTGGCAGGTTCAAACCCAGCCCCAGCCAAAAACTGCAAAAGAAAAAAAAGAAAAGAAAAAAAAAAAAAGATGTCAAGAAGTTACCCCATTCTAGGAAGAAGGCTAGAATCTGGATTTTAAAAAATTCATCAAAAATGGTTTTTGAGGGCGGTGCCTGTGGCTCAAGGAGTAGGGTGCTGACCCCATATACCAACGGTGGCGGGTTCAAACCTGACCCTTGCCAAAAACACTGCAAAAAAAAAAATGGTTCTTGAATCAGCTGCAGTGGCTCATACCTATAATCATAGCAATTTGGGAGACTATGGTGAGGATATTGCTTGAGGCCATTAGTTTGAGACCAGCCTTAGCAAGGGAGACTTCATCTCTACTTAATAAAATAAATAAATAAATAAATAAATAGCTGTAGTCCTAGCTACTCAGGAGCCTGAGGTAAGAGATTCTCTTATATCCAGGAGTTTGAGGATGTAGTAAGCTATAATAAGTTCATTGTACTCTGGCCTGGGCAAAAAACAAAGCAAAAGAAGAAGAATAATTCTTGCTTTCAAGCAAATTATGATTCAAAGGGAAGGGATATGAGTGGGGAATGAAAATGAAATATGCAATATACCAAATTTTCAGAACAAATGATAAAAGAAATAACAGCATTTATTTTTATTTATGATTCTAAAATAAATCAAATATGCTTAAACAAAACTCTATCAATATCAAGAACATGAATGCATGTCATGGATAATTTCTTTTTATTTTGTAATTTAAGTACAGCTCTAAATGAATCCCTACTTTCCATCAATCCAGTAATTGATGCCTAATTTTCAGGCATCAATAATTTATTTCCAAAGATGTTGTAGGTATATTTCTCTATTGTTTTCTGAACTCTCAAAAAGACATATCACATGGTATTTCAAAGATGGCATTGTGTGTATTATATTTCTGATATGAGTCAACATTCCCAGGAACATATTTCATGTCTTTACTAAAGATAGATTGTAACACAAATAATAAATGTTTCAACCCCTACTTCTCTAGATTACTCATTTATGCACAATGCACACACACATATCACACATGCAAAATTAACCAAGGGAATTCAAGGTTGAGGTCATGGGGGTCATAGCATATCTGTTTTAATCAGTCCTTGGCCCATAGAATTTTTAAAAAAATTATATTGTTCCTGATACATAAAAGATCCTTTAAATAATTTATCAAAATGGATAGTGCAGAGCATTTATTTGCTCAATACATATTTCAGTGAATAAATGAAGGTTGAAATCCTAGATGATGTCTTAAGTCACTTTGCTACTTTGTAGTGATGCAAATTTTATCAAACCTCTATAAGATTACATTTCTTATTCTTTTAAGTGGACATTTGAACATAGTACCTAAAAGTGCCTTCTGTGTCTGTGTGTGTACTGGACATGATTCCTGGAGAAAATATAGAGCCTCCTTTAATTGGAAATCATTGTATAGAATTAGTGTTTTGATTTTTTAAATAGACAAGTTAGAAATTGCAAGATAATGTGCCATAAATATAGACCAACCTCTAAACCTTGTTTTGGTCCTTAGTTTACCAAAGAGATCAATGGAATGACCTAATGCATTTAACTTTGTTAAGAGGCTAAGTTAAAAAAATGTTGCTAATGTGATATCCAAAGATCCAAGGTTTTAAGCCATTTTTTGTTTGGTTTCAGTTTTTTCTCCTGCTCCTTCTGTTATCTGTCCCCTTCCCTTTTGCACTCATTCCACAAATTGCTTCATACCTCTTTTAATTGTAATTTCCTTTTCCTGGAAGGCCTCTTGCCTTATTCTAATGAGATAAGCTCAAAATGCCTATCTATCCTATAAGATGCTGCTCAAACACTATTGTGTTTTTTTTTCTTTTCTGTTTGAGAAGTCAGAAGTTCCACCAATATTCAAACACTATTATTTACAGAAAGCTTCCTATAAATCTCTAGGAAAGGACAGTCACTGCTTTATCACCAAATTGTACCTTTTAACTGTCTAGGCAGTAACCCTCAGTATATAATAAGGCTTCTAGTGTTCTAAGTCTCCAACTTAATAATGAACTTTTGAAAGGTGGTCAATGTTTCTTGAAGTTTACTTTAAATCCTCTTTTTAATAAAATGTTCTTCAAATTTACCATAGTGAATTTTTTAATCATTTATATCCTGAATTCAGCACAGCACATTCAAAATCCTTGATTAATGAAGTTAAGTGAATGAATAGGTCACCATTGTAATGTAAAACATCTGTTGAAAGTGTAGTAATATTTCCATTTTATATACTAATTTTCACTAACCTCAAGATGATATTAGTTGTAAAATACATCATGGTTTTATGTACAATGTTAAAAATGTCAATTATACTCTAAAACTACCTTTTCTTTACACTTGGATTAATTTTAATAACTTATTGTGGAAATCTCCTATAGACTTTTGTAGGCAAATTTTATTTTCATCCTCTTTCTCTTTGTTATAAAATGTCTTATAATTTAAGTATTTATAAAGTCTTTTAATGCTCAGAGGCAGACATTTTAAAATGGAAAATTTATTTAGAATTGTTGATGCTTATTTATTACCATTCAATAGCTTCCTTTCTGCCATCGAAAGTGCTGATAATGTTGCATTTTCTAACCTTCTCTCCTTTCATTCAGCTCAAATATTGCATTTTCTAAAAGAGAGCTTCACTAGTAACTGAGATTTTCTCACAAGCTTCAAATGGAAATTTTGCTTTTAAAAAATTGAGTTAAAGTTTGCATAGCATGAAAGTAACCATTTTAAAGTATACAATCAGTAGCATTTAGTATTTTCACAATGCAACCCCATCTCATGACTTATATCTAATTTTAAAACATTTTCATCATCAAAAATACCCTCATACCCATTAAACAATCACCCCCCATTGCTCACTCTCTCTAATCCAGTAGTTTCATCCAAATGCTGCAGCCCTTTAATTCAGTTCCTATGGGTCGCGACCAACAGGTTGAAAATAGCTGCTCCAATCCCTGGCAAACACAACTTGCAGTGTATAATTTGCATTTTCCAACAATTTTTGAGGAAAAAATAAGGATATAGGTATTTTCAGCTATAAATATATTTCTGTAGCTTCATTCTGTTTTGGTCAGGGAAGATACTTTTCGTAATTTCACATTTTCAAAATTTGTTCAGGCTTACTTTGTAGCTTGACATGTGGTCTATCCCCCAGTTTGTTCCAACTGCACCTGATCACTTCAGAAGGATAAGTATTCTGTAATTTGGGGGTTGTGTATTGTATATACGTTTATATATGTAGTTGATGTATAGTGTTCTCAGTTCCCTGTTTTATTGATCTGTGTAGAAATTATCATTACGAAAAGTAGAATATTAAGGTGTCCAGTTTTTACCAACTCCCTTTAATTCTGTGAATATTTCCTTTATATATTTTGGGGGCTCTGTCGTTTGGTTCGAATATGTTAATAATTGTTTTATCTTCTTGACGAATCAACTCTTTTATTATTATATAATGATTTTCTTTGTCTCATGCAATTACTTTTGATTATAATTTCGTTGTGTTCATTATTAGTGTAGTCACCTGAGTTCTCTTTTGGTTATGTGCATACCATATTTTATTTCATCCTTTACTTTCAGCCTACTTGAGTCTTTGGATCTAAAGTGAATCTCTTGTAGACAGCATATAATTGCAACATGTTTTCACAATGTTGCAATCTCGTCCATTTACATTTATGGTGGTTACTGACAAGGAAGGAATTACTTCTGTCATTTTGTTAATTATTTTCTTTGTCTTTTATGTCATCCTTTTCTCCATCAGCTCCTCCAACACTCTTTCTTATTTTGTTTGATTGGGGTTTTTCTAGCCTACTATTTTGAATCACTCCTCATGTTTTTTTTCTATATGTCTCTTAGTTATTCTTTGCAGTTACCATGGCAATTATAGTTAACATCTTAAAGGAACGACAGTCTGATTTTGATTGATACCAAGTTAGATTCCAATTCATGCAAAATATTTTCTCTTGTCCAGCTGTGCCCTCTTTTCATTGTATTGTTATAGATAACATTCGTGTATACTGTGTGTCCATTAGCATAGATTTATAATTCTTGCTTTAAGCATTTGCCTTTTAAATCATATGGAGATTAAAAAAAGGAATTATAAACAAAAACCCAATAAAAATGACCTTTATATTTTCCTATGTAATGGGAGTATTTTTGTTTTGTAGTGTGGTTTCTAGTTACTAGCTGTTGTCTTTCATTTTTTCCTGAAGATTCTCATCAGTCTTTCTTATAGGACAGGTATACTATCAAAAGAGTGGCACAGATTTTTCTTTTTTTTAATCAAGGAATGTCTTTATTTCTACTTCATTTTTGAAGTTAATTTTTCCGGTTAGTGAGTTCTTTTTTTTTTGAGACAGAGTTTCATTATGTAGCCTTCAGTAGAGTGCTGTGGTGTCACAGCTCACAGCAACCTCAAACTCTTGTACTTAAGTGATTCTCTTGCCTCAACCTCCCAAGTCGCTAGGACTACAGGTGCCTGCTATAATGCCTGGGTATATTTTGTTGCAGTTGTCATTTTTGTTTAGCTGGCACAGGCTGGGTTTGAACCTGCCACCCTCAGTGCATGTGGCTGGTGCAGTAACCACTATGCTATGGTGGTCGCGCCAGTTAGAGAATTCTTGATTACCTTTTTTTGTTTTGTTTTGTTTTGTTTTCCCAGCACTTTAAATATGTCTTCCTACTTTGCCTTCTGCCTTCTCAGGTTTCCAGTGAGTGAGTGGTTTTTAATTTTATTGAGGGTTCTGTGTACGTTTGTCCTTGTTTCTCATTGCTATCAAGGTTTTCCTCTTTGACTTTGGTTCTCACAGTTCAATTTTATTGTGTCTCGTGTGCATCTTTTAGTTTATGCTATTTGGAGTTCATTAAGCTTCTAGTACGGGTACGTTCATGTGTTTCATCAAACTTATGAATATTTTAGCCATTACATCTTCAAATATTTTTTTCACTCCTTCCTCTTTCTTTTCCACTTTTGAGACTCCCACAATGCATATATCATTACTTGATAGTGTCCAACATGTCCCTAACTTTTGTTCATTTTTCTACATTCTGTTATCCCTACTTTTCAAATCTGCTGCTGAAATGCTCTATTGAATTTTTCATTTTAGCTAATGGCTTTTTATCTTCAAGATACCTATTTTGTTTTTTTAATACGTTTTAATCTTTTTATTGATGGTGTCTGCTCCTTAATATACTGTTCTCTTGATTTCCTTTGGTTATTTTCCATTAACTCTTTGAGCATATTTAAGACAGTTGATTTAGTCTTCATCATGTAAATCCAGTGTCTGAGCTTTCTCAGAGATAAGGTTTCTGTGAATTATTTTTATCTTGTGAAAGGGCAATACTTTCCTGTGTCTTTGCATGCTCTGTTTTTCTATGTTGATAACTAAAAAATTTGAATATTACTATGTAGTGAGTCTAGAAATTAGATTCTTCCTCTCTCCTTTCTAGATGTTCTGGTTGTTGGTTGTTGTGGGCTGCAGTCATTTGTTTAGTGACTTGTCCAAAACAGTTTTTGCAAAAGCCATATTTGTGTAGTAACCAAAATATCTTTTCTGTTATCTCAGTAAGCAGTGGCCAGATAGTGACTTGATTTCCTTAAAAACTCAGAGCCGAAAGGGAAAAAAAAATATTCTGTCTGCCTTTGCAGATTAACTCTGACCTGAGATACTTGTGAGATCATAGTCAGGGCACTTTGCTAATGACTTAATAACATTGACTTCCTGCTTTCACAGAGCTCAGAGCTTGGCCAGAGGTCAAACCAAACAAAGGTTTTCTCAGATCTTTTCTGTGTCCATATCCAGCTCTGAGTTTGCATTCTATATTCCTTGATATACTTAGAAACTCTTTAAAACACTTATTTCTCAAGTATTTTCCTCCTCAGCTTTCTCCTTCACGAGTCTTTTCATTTTATCTGTTTCTTGACCACTCCCTAATCCCCATCTAATCTCCCTTGCTCCAGAATGTTACAAGTAGTATATATATCTTTAAATGCTCTGATAGATGTCAACCCAGGAAGCTGCTCTAGCCCCAGGAGGAGGACAAAACAAATATTTACTTCTATGCTGGTCCTCACGTACGTATCAGGTCAGAAAGCATAGCTGTAACATTTTGATTTCAGGGTCCACATTGCATATTCTTGTACCAGCAGACTGCATCAGGAATGCAAGCCCCCATTCCCATGGCTACTATCAAGTTGGGGAATAGCAGATGATAGCCATCTAAGAAAAATCACTGCACCACTTTCTTACTGCTCCCCCTTGGGTGTTTTTATTTAAATTTTTATTTTTATTATTTTTATTTAGATTCCAGAGGTACCCAGAAGTTGCTTCCATCAGTATTTTCTAGCTTAATGCTTGCTTTGGTGAAGGGACTTATCATTTTTTTTTTTACAATGTCTCTTATAAATCAAGTTTATTTTTTGTCTTTATTACATTATAACTATGTACATTGATGCATTAATGTGGTACAGTTTAGTGATTTGATATACAATGTGAAATGCTTACATCAAACTGATTAACACAAGCATCACCTTGCTTACTTATTTGTTGTTGTAAGACAATTATACTCTATTCTTAATAGTTTTGGAATGTACCATTGTAGTAAAGGGATTTATTCTTAAATGTTCCTACTCCAACATTTTCTCCAACATCATATCCATCTATTTTTTTTTTTTTATTTTTCTTTGCTGGCACTTTTTTTATCTTATTGAAAAGTATCAGTGGAGTTTTGTCAAGCAACTCAGATTCATATTCCTTTCTCAAATGTTTTGGTATTTTTGGTTTGCTGACTGAAAAATATAAGAGTTGCTGTTATGCAGGTATACCATCAGGAATACTAATCAGGAAAGCTCATGGCAACTATGGAAATAGTAGGGAAAATAAAACTGTCAAATATAAAATCAATTTTTGCCTTGTTGAGAGTGATTGTGTGAAGCCATTTATTACATGACTCATCCTGATTTTTTATATACTAAAATGCAAAATAAATTTTCAGTTTAAATTGACGAAATATAGTAGATATCATGCTTGTAAATCAATACTCTTTATTTGTATGTTCTCTTATATTTGTTCAACTTCTAATAACCATTATTTCAAAACTACAAAGGGGGCTTTTCTACCTCAGAGCAGCAGTGTTCCCCCAAATTCTCATTTTTTGTTATTGTGCAGCTTTCTGAATGTATTCTTTAAATTCCACATACATTCAGCCATTTTCTTCTTAGGTAAATCTTTAAAGTTTTATTTAACTGTTGAATCTAAACAGTTTCACTTTGTTTAAATATTGTGCATATTCCTTAGTTTTTGAAAAGATACTTCTTCCCACCTCTAATAAAGTGGAAATGGATTTCCTCCTTATAGTATGATGGGTTTGCCAGGAACTAGAAAAAGCAAACAAACAAACAGATTTTAATCATTGTTCTTTATAACCTGGCTAGTGTGTGATATAACTTAAGACCAAGGTTCTTCTTCTGTACAAAAAAAAAAGAGTTGTTAATATACCTCTTCCCTAAGCTTGAGGTAATGCAGTTATGGTGCCAATACATCAGTAATGATAGTCTCTGATGCTTTTCCTCTGCCTATGTTCCCCTCCCTCTCCTCCAGCACAGTACTCTTTTGCAGACTTAGCTTCAATCCCCAGACTGAAGTTTTCCAATCCTGCTGACCTGGCATAAATCTATTGCTTATGGACATACTGCTTGTCAACTAATCCTGTATATATAGATCCTGGATTTGCATGATGCTGGGCTGGTGATCTTTCCCAGCTGCAAGCTCCCTGGGTATTCATGAGAGTGAAGCTATAAATTCTATCTGCTTTCCTTTTTCAAACTAGTAAAATGTAATTTTTAGTTAATTTTGATTAAATTCTCCAGTCTCTAATCTTATTTTAAAATAATTATATTGAACATTGCTAAGAAGCATCACATCATGCCCTGATGATTTGCTACAAAGCCAGATAGACATACCCATGTTTTAAAAATAAATATATGAAAGGGATAGCTGGATGTTGTGGCAAGCACTTGTAGTCCCAGCTACTCTGGAGGCTGAGGCAAGAGAATCACCTAAGCCCAGGAACTGGAGGTTGCTGTGAGCTGTGTGATGCCAGAGCACTCTACTTGGGGCAATAAGGTAAGACTATGTCTCTACAAAAAAAAAATATATATATATAATATATATATGTGTGTGTGTATATTTATATATATATATATATATATATATATGAAAGGCATATCTCTAAGTACATATAAAATAACTAATGATAAATAAACATTAAGGATAGTATCATCAAGACTACCCATTGCAAGGTCTCAGATGTGTACTCTATTGCTATTAATTTTATATTAATGTGCACTGTCCACGTGAAACAATTTTATGCTTACATCAAAAATCTATCATGTCATTTCGTGTATATGTGTACATGCATGTAATTATTTACAGCATACTTATAGTTTCCCAAGTTTTAAAAAATATTCAACGTCTTGAATTTCTTTATCAGAAATTGTTCCACATAAGGTTTTAGGGAACATAAATCTCAGATTAAGAAGAAAATGTTTTAGCAATGGCCATATCAATACAATCTGAATTTTGTACTTAATCAAGTGGTTTAGAATACCCTTTAGTATGCATTTAAATTACCTGGGAAATGGGTGATTCTAATGCATGTTGTCTAAGGACATATTGAGATAAATGGTGTACACAAAGAATAAGCATATATCTCTGGAGGAAAAATAAGATGAGTCAAAAGAAAAAGATAAATCCTCATTGCAGCTTGCAAAGTAGACTCATAATGATGAAATAAGTATAGTAATAATAGTCATTTTTCCCATTTCATAAGCAAGGAAAGTTGCTCTGAGACATAAAATGCTAGAGAATCTTAGATAATAGTAAACATAAATGGGAAGTTCGGAGTCAAAGCCTGGTCTTCCTAACTCAAAGATTTTGCTCTTCCCACTTGGTGTCTCTTGTACAGACTTTAATTAAGACAGAGAGACAAAGAGCCAAACTGGTTTTCTACCTTTAAAAAAAAAAATCAGATGTTGAAATGAAAGCATATTTCTGTTCTAGCAACCATTTGCCATTGTTTGCCCCAGGATGTGTGTGTGTACCACTGGGTTCTAAGTAATCAATTGTCTGCCAGCATCTCTTGACATGTTTCTGAATTAGCAGAAAGTGCCTTTTTGCTCCAGTGGAGGCCGGAGCCCTTTGTGTCCATCTCTTCACTGGGGAAGGATTGCTGTGGCAAAGACTGGAAAAAGCAGATGTTCTCGGTGTGGAATTAAGACAGGCACCTCTAGAGTGTGGCAGAGGGATGCCATCTGCCCTTCTCTAAGTCCCCAGTTCAGCTGCTCCTGAGGAGGGAGGAAAAGCAATTTAGAATGTTTGTGTGGTCTGTTCCCCCTAGGTTGAGGCAGTGTTTATTATTAGCCTGAGACCCACCGTACTTGATTCATTAGTCATATTTTAAAAAATACAACTGTGTGAGGTACACTGAATCCATTAAGCAAGTAGAGAATTTGCCCTGTCTATAATCATTAGAGATTTCCCCAAATAACTGGATTTGGTAATAGCTACCATTTTCTGGCCATTAAACAAATATTGTGTATCTCCTCTGTTTCAGGAGATGGGCTGCTGTGAGCAACATAACAGAGAGTGAGGGAGATGATACTGACTGCCTTCTTAGAGATAGTCTATTGGAGGGAAGGGGCAGTAAGTCAAATAATCACCAAATGAATAATTGTCCTGAAGGGATGTGCAATTATGTCTCACAACCTGGATACTGTGGATGCAAATAAAATGGTTAAGGGTGGAATGTCCTATTGATAGGGCAGACAAAAAGAAAAGCTATTTTGAGAAAGAAACACTTTAATCGACATCTTAAAGATGAGAAAATCCATGAATGCTAATAATTGGGAGAAGAGCATTCCAGGCAAAAGAGCAGAAAGAAGTGGCAAAGATGCCAATGTAGAAAAGAGGGTAGCAACTCTAGGAAGTGAAAAAATGCCTTTGTGTGAAATGTGCAATGAGTTATGAAGAGAGGTCTATGATCAGGGTGAGAAGTATGAGACTGTCCAATTTGTAGATCATGGTAAGAATGTCAAGTGTGTGGATTGTTACTATATGCCGCGGTTGTGGAGATAAGACATGTTTAATATGACTTGTACTGTTTACTACAAATGCTGCAAATAGGAAGAAATGAAAGTTATTTACCACTGGACGGGGCCACCACATACCAGTTCTTAACACATTATTTTTTATTTAAACACATAATTTTTTAAATTATACCAACTTTAAAAAAAAAAAAGGCTGGGCACAGTGGCTCACACTTATAATCCTAGCGCTCTGGGAGGCTGAGATGGGTGGATTGCTAGAGGTCAAGAGTTGAGGAGCAGCCTGAGCAAGAGTGAGACCCCATCTCTAAAAACTAGCTGGGCATTATTTTGGGCACCTGTAGTCCCAGCTACTCGGGAGGCTAAGGCAAGAGGATCGCTTAAGCCCAGGAGTTGGAGGTTGCTGTGATCTATGACACCATGGCAATACCAAGGCCAACATAGTTAGACTCTGTCTAAACACACACACACACACACACACACACACACACACACACAAGGGTACAAATGTTTAGGTTACATTGTTTCCATTTCTAAGGTAAAGTTCAAATTGTAGTTGAGCCCTTCATGCAGGTGGTATGCTGAACACCCTCACATTGTGCACTTTAGACAACATCCCACCAATCACCTTCCCTCCTCCCTCTCTTCCCTCTCACTAGACTGTTACTTAAAAAATGCAAACACAACCTCAAATTCTTCTCCTCTATATTTTTAGAATTCCTTTGGAACTGAGAAGGGAAGAAAGTCCTGTCCTCACAAATGGACAACTGGTACTATCCATTTGAAAAATGATCCAAGTCAATCTTTTGACAAGAGTTGTAACAATGAGCCTAAATGGGATATACATTTATAAAAGAGAATCTGATACACATTAGGAATGGAAATGAAGAATAGTATTCTTTCAGAAGAAAGACCCAGAACATTGAGGGTATATGAAGCATTAAGAATATTTCTGTTAGTTAGGACTTTAACTTTTAGTAAATGTGTATAGCTTTTAAATTTACTTTGATGGGGTTATATTTATTTCTCTCATTACTAGGTACAGACTGTCTTAATTTTACCCAGATAATCTCAGGTTTTATTTTTAGTTATTAAAATTTCAGATGTAGAAATAAAGGCATATTGCCATTTTTCAATAACAGCTTGCCATTGGTAATTTAGCCCAGGATATACATACTACTGAGTTCTAACTAATCAGTTATCTGCTGAACTTCTTCATATCTCTCTGAATCTGCATAAAGTGATACCCTGCTCCAGGGAAGGTTAAAGCCCTTTGTGGCTATATCTAGAGTAAAGAGGGATGTCATAGCGAAGAGTAGAAGGAAACAGATGCACTAGGCATGAAATTGAGACAGGCATGCATAATTAACAAGCATGTATTATACCCCCATCTTACAGGTTACAAAGTTGGAGTTCACAAAGTTTAGTAACTCCCTAAAGCTCATGCAAACTGTGTGGTAGAAAAAGGAAGAAAATTCAGATCTGTCTGTCTGACTTTGAACTGTTAGCTACTTCCAAGTGTAGGTTTTCCCTGGTTCTTGTTGATCCAAGGAAAGAATTTCAGGACACATCATATAAGCCAAGCAAGGGGCAGCTTTATTTTATTATTATTATTATTTTTTATTTATTTATTTTTTTAAGGAAACATACGCTCTCAAGAGAGTGGGCAGGCTTGAAAAGAACAGCTGCCCTGACAGGAAGTAGTTTTTGATCTTTGGAAGTCTCACTAATAGAGGAGAGGAATATTCAAGGCTAAGGGGTTGGCTTTTTCTAAGAATTTAGATAGTAATTTCTAGAATTGGGTTTCCTCCCATTTTCACACTTTACATGGTGATTTTGTATATTGATCACACAATCTGAGTTTCTGACTTGGTTAAGCCACTGAGAGCAACTAGCATTTACATAAATGTTATAGCCAGTAACCAATACATCTTGTGTTAAGCCACTGACATTTTATTTTTCTACGGGGGGAAGCATGACCATATTCTCCCACTACCACAAATTATGCCCTCAAGTTTTCCAACCTCGGGGGTTAGCACCTTGGACGAGCCTTGCACTCAGAAAACCACCTTCAGGATCATAGTCTCTCCCCTGCAGTGTAAGTATTTCAAAGTTATTTATTATTTTTAAAAGTACAATGGATACCTGAGGAAGTTAGTGGGGGACAGGTGCTTTTTAAAGTCCTTTGCTAAAGGATAAACCTCTTTATCTTTTATGGTCCAATCATTATCCAATGGCTTTCCTGTGTTCTCCATTTAGCAGGGAAGGGCCCATGTGGAAGACTACCAACTTCTTAACATATTTGTCTGGAATGCCTCACATCATTTCTGCTCATGTTCTATTGGCCAGAAGTTAATTGTTTGTCTGGATTGGAAGTTGGAAAATGTATCTTAGTATGCAGTAGAAAAGAAAATGGATTTTGATAAACTCCTAGTGCACTCTGTCACACTGGCTTTGTGGAATTGAGCAAATCATTTATTTTTTCTCTCTAGGCCTCCCTTTACTTATCTGTATAAAAAAGAATTTAATACATTTTGTGTGAGGTTGTGAGCATTAGATGTATTAATCAAGGTACAGCCTTCCACACTGTTGTTTGCTTAAGTGTTCAATAAATGTTTACTATCACTATTTATATTAACATTTCTACAGAAGCCAAAACGTCTCTACTGAGACAGGTTAATGCTATCTGGAAGAATATAGAGTT
Source organism: Arctocebus calabarensis (assembly GCA_963573935.1). Classification (NCBI taxonomy): domain Eukaryota; kingdom Metazoa; phylum Chordata; class Mammalia; order Primates; family Lorisidae; genus Arctocebus; species Arctocebus calabarensis. The sequence continues at coordinate 6,443 of CAUYON010067797.1, read as the reverse complement.
CTCTTCAGCAAAGGAACTTGATGCCTCAAAAGGCTTCCATTAAACAACCAAAACAAAACCAAACAAAGACACACACATACAATACACACACACAATCTTAATATCTAATGCTTATAGGGAAACATTAGTGATCTCTTGCTTAATCCAAATGTGACTTTGTCTAGAGTTCCTGGGATGAGAAAGAATGAATCCAAATGTTATCATTTGATAAAGTGGTTGTCATCAGTTCTAATTGCTTCAGGAACCACTAAATGTGAATTGAATTGTAGTTTAAATGCTTTTTCATTCAGTTTTGTGGTTTATGCCTTTGCCACCAGCTGTAGTATCTGGCTGCTGAAAGAAGAAAAAGAAGACACAGAACCCACCACTAACCAAATGACTGGAACCACAGATCATTCTGATTTCTCAATATGTAATCAGTGTTAGTTTGAACAATATGAAATGCAGGCACATTATCCTTGGCAATTTTTAGTAGAAGCTAATGTTTGCAGACCATATTTCAGTCTGGCATGGTAGACCAATCTTTGCTCTTGGAACTCTTTTCAATAATGTTAGTACTTTTTTCTCTTCTTTTTTGATATCTTTTCCCCCTGCATACAATTGATTATTAAGTCTCCACATTATACATAGAATGTCTTAAGCATCCTAAAATGCATATACAGAATTAAGGGCTATTTAGCAAATATTGGTTAGGATAAAATAATACCAAGAACAAAAGGCGACCATAAAATATTAATATTTAGAATTAGAATAAAGACTTACAGGGTCAGAATGCTGTAAGGGAAGCTGCTAGCCTCTTTACCCTTCCAACGAACAAAAACTTAATTTCCACAGTAAGATGGGTTCGGAGAAAACCAATATTTCTATTTCCTGAGATTTATCATATGTATATGTATATGTAAATGTATATTACTCACTGTATAAAAGAGATATACATATATATGTCTAAGCTGATCAGTAGACATAGCTGGAGAGGTTATTTAACCAAGGACATTAACAAAGTTTATTTTTAATTAAGAAAATAATTATATTTTTAATTAACACAGTGATAAAAACACTAGAATTTGTTGAGAATGGTTGAACTACCACCATGGAATAAGAAGTGCATATATTTGGGGGGGGCAGACCAAGATAGCAGACCAGAAAGATTGCTCAGCTGAACTCTCCTAGAATGACTTGAGAAAAAGGGAGACCTGGGATGTGGGTCTTACTCAGAGTCATACCTTGAGCACAGCAAGGAGCTGGTGAGCTGGATACAGCGTATGATCTGGAGTGGTGGAAATCAGATGAATTAGGTAAGTGATTGTGACTGGCTGGGATGGGCTAGCTACCTATGGAAGCTTTCCATAGTTTTCATGTGTTAGGGGAACCTGCACGTTGAGTGGAAAGCTTGGAAGAGTGGGCAGTGAACAGTATACAGCGACCATATATGAATGCCAGTTGGAGTAGATTTGTTATAGGTGGCTTGCAAGGCAGCCAGAGGGCTGCCATTGTGGAAAGTCATAAAAAGGTCTTAGCTGGGACCTAAAGCACAGCTATCTTAATTCTGCCTGTAGGGATCAGAACTCCACTCCTGGGACAGCCTAAGGGACTCCTATACCCCACGGGACACTGTGAGACCTGCCCCTGAAGGATTCTCCTGAGCTTTATGTACCCAATACAGCAGGGTCTGAATGCTAAGGAAACAATCAGGTGATCACCGAAGGCAACAAAGTTTGGAATAGGGACTATAGAGGTAGCTGGCTGTTCTCTCTACCTCCTAAAAAAACCACAGCACCACCTAGTCTCTGGGTGACATATTGCAACATATTGTCATCAGGAGCAAGGACTTCTATTTATTTGACCACAAGGAAGAGTTTGTTTTGCTCCAGCTGAGGCCACTTCAAGACATAAGTTCTGAAACAAAGTAATTTGAAGCAAAGGGGGCAGTGAGAGGGAAAAAGGAAGACAAAAAGATGAACAAGAAGAAAGAACTCATGAGGAGGAACCAACAGAAAAATTTGGGCAACACAAAGATTCAGTAGAAAGTATCAAACATAGGTTAGACCATAGAAAATAAAGAGCTTCAGAGCTACAGGATAAAGTTTTCGAGTTAACACAGGTAGTTAAAGAGGCAGAAAAGAAGATAGAGAAAACAGAACAGGCACTTGGAGAACTATGAGAACTATAAGAAGCATTCAATCATATTGATAATAGGGATTCCTGAAGGGGAAGAACATTGTCCCAAAGGAATGGAAGCCCTACTGGAGATTATCATAGACATAAACTTTCCAAATTTTCCTGAAGATGCTGACACACTCCTTTCAGTTGGATATCGAACTCCATGTCATCTCAACTCAAATAAAGCCTCTCCAAGACAGATTGTAATGAACCTATCCAAAGTTAAGATTAAAGAAAAAATTCTGCAAGCAGCCAGGAGTAAGGGCCAACTGACCTACAGAAGCAGAGCTATTGGGATGACAGTAGACTTTTCAACTGAAGGCTTTCAATCCAGAAAAGCATGGTCATCTACCTTGAACATTCTTAAACAAAACAATTTTCACCCCAAAATTCTGTATCCTGCTAAACTAAGCTTCAAAATTGATGGAGAAATCAAATTTTTGCAGATATACAAGCATGGAAGAAATTCACTATAACAAAACAAGCTCTACAGGAAATATTTAGACCTATTCTCAGTGCTGACTATCACAATGAATCACCAGCAAAGTAAATACCCAGAAGCTAAAGGTAAAAACTTAGCTTCCACAAGGGCACAAAGGATAAAACTACAAAACAAACTCACAAAATAAGAAGAATAGAACTCCACCACAGTTATCAATTCTCTCAATAAATGTCAATGTACTGAATTCACCATTGAAGAGGCACAGGCTGACTTTGGATAAAGAAAACACAAGCCATCCATATGCTGTCTCCGGGAGACACACCTAGCCTTGAAGGACTAATGAAGACTCAGGGTTAAGGGATGAAAAACAGTTTTGCAGGCAAATGGAAATCAGAAGAAAGGAGAGGATGCAATGTTATTTTCATATACAAGTGAATTTGAAGCAACTAACATTAAGAAAGACATAGATAGGGTGGCACCTGTGGTTCAAGGAGTAGTATGCTGGCCCATATGCCAGAGGTGGTGGTTCAAAGCCAGCCCTGGCCCAAACCTCCAAAAAATAAATAAATAAACATTAAAAAAAAAAGAAAGACAAAGATGGACATTTTATGCTGGTCAAAGAAATGATATAACAAGAACATTTCAATTTTAAATATTTATGCACCCACTTTAAATGATCCCAGATTTATGAAACAGGCCTTGATCAGTCCTGAACACTCCTCTGACAGAACTGGACAGATTCTCTAAACTGAAACTAAACAATGATTCAAAGGACTTAAATGTGACCCTAGAACAAATGGGATTAATAGACATATACAGAACACACCATCCCAAAGCTATAAGTTTTTCTTGTCAGCCCAAGTTACATACTCCAAAATTGAACAGATCCCAGGATACAAATAGAACTTCAGAAAAATTAAAAAAAAAATAGAAATTGTACCTGTATATTCTCAGACCACAAGGCAATAAAAGTAGAACTCAATTCCAACAAAAATGTTCATCCCCACACAAAGACTGAAATTAAACAACTTTATGCTGAACAGTTGTGTTCAGGAAGAGATAAAAGAAGAAATTGTTAAATTCCTCAAACATAACAACATGAAGACACATGTTGCCAAAACCTGTGGGATACAGCAAAAGCAGTCCTGAGAGGAAAATTTATTGCACTAGATGCATACATCCGAAAAACAGAGACTGCATGAACAAACTCATAAACCATCTTATGGGATTGGAAAAAGAACATTATAACCCTGAACCCAGCAGAAGAAAAGAAATAACCAAAATTAAATCAGAGATGAATGAAATTGAAAAAAAAAGAATTATTCAGAAAACTAACAAAACAAAAAAGTAGGTTTTTCAAAAAAAATAAATAACATTGATGAACCATTGGTCAGATTAACTAGAAACAGAAAAGTAGAATCTCTAATGACTTCATCAATAAATGATAAAGGAGAAATAACAACAGATGCCACAGAGACACAAGAGATCATCTCTGAGTACTATAAGAAACTCTATGCCCAGAAATTTGAGAATGTGGAGAAAATGGATCGACATCAGAAATTGTACCCTCTCCCTAGACTTAACCAATAAGAAAGAGATCTCTTGAACAGGCCAATTTCAAGAACTGAGATCAAGAAATAATAAAAAATCTCTCAACAAAAAAATGCCCTGGTCCAAATGGCTTTTCACCAGAAATCTATCAAACCTTCAAAGCAGAGCTTATACCCATAATGCAAAAAAGTATTCCAAAAAATTGAGAAGGAAGGAATATTTCTCAACACATTCTACAAAGCAAAGATGTTAATACCAAAGCCAAGAAAAGATCCAACTAAAAAGGAGAATTTCAGACCAATTTCACTAGCGAATATACATGCAAAAATTCTCAATAAAATCCTAGTCAATAGATTGCAGTTATACATTAAAAAATCATTCATCAAGTAGATTTCATCCCAGGGATGCAAGGCTAGCTTAACACACACAAGTCCATAAATGTAATTCACCATATTAACAGAGGCAAAACAAAGACCGTATAATCCTCTTAATAGACGCAGAAAAAGCATTTGATACAATTTAGCATCTTTTCTAATTAGAACCTTAAGAGTATAGGCATAGGTGGCATATTTCTTAATCTGATCAAAGCCACATATGACAAACCCACAGCTAATATTATACTGAATAGAGTAGAACTGAAAGCTTTTCCACTTAGAACTGGAACCAGAGAAGGTTGTCCTCTATTGCCACTATTATTCAATGTAGTGCTGGAAGTTCTAGCAAATGCAATCAGGCAAGAGAAGGAAATAAAGGGCATCCATGTGGGTGCAGAGGAGGTCAAACTCTTGCTCTTTGCTAATGATGTTATCTTATACTTAGAGAACCCAATGACTCAACCACGGGATTTTGGGAAGTGATCAAAAAATCCAGCAGTGTCTCAGGAAATAAAATCAATGTCCACAAATCAGTAACCTTTATATATGTCAATAACAGCCCAGATGAGAAAATAATAGAGGACACAATTCCCTTCTCAGATGCTTTAAAAAAAAATGAAAGAAAGAAATAGCTAGGAATATACATAACAAAAGAGGTGAAGAACATCTACGAAGAAAATTATGAAACCCTACCTAAGAAAAGAAATAGCAGAGATATGAATAAGTGGAAGAAATACCACGCTCATGCCTGCGAAGAATCAACACTATTTAAATGTCTATACTACCTAAAGCAATCTACTGACTCATTGCAATCCTCATTAAAATACCATCATCATACTTTCAAGATTTGGAAAAAATAAGTCTTTGTTTTCTATGGAACCAGATGAAATCCCACATAGACAAGAAAATTCTTAGTAATTAAAACCAAGCCAGTGGTATCACCCAACCAGACTTTTGGCTATACTACAAGTCCATAGTGATCAAAACAGCATGGTATTGGCACAAAAATAGAGACGTTGACATTTGGAACTGAATAGAAAACCATGAAATGAAACTAACACCACATGATCTTTGATAAACCAAAGAATAGCATACACTGGGAAAAATAACCCCTATTCAATAAATGATGTTGGGAGAACTGGATAACCACAAGTAAAAGACTGAAACTGGACTCACATCTCTTACCATTTCCAAAAATTGATTCAAAATGGACAGAAGTTTTAAATCTAAGGCATGAAACAAGCACAAAAAAATCCTCAAAGAAAGCTTGGGGAAAACACTTGAAGATATTGGCCTAGAGAATGAATTTATAAAGAAGAGTAATGTGGAAATTGCAACAACAAAAATAAACAAATGGGACTTCATTAAAGTGAAAAGCTTCTTTATAGGTAAGGAAACAACAACCAAAGCAAAAAGACAACCTTCAGAATAGGAAAAGATATTTGCATATTATGAATCAGACAAAAGCTTATAACTAGACTCTAGGGAGAACTCAACTTACTCAACAAAAAAGACTCAACTATTATATCACTGGGCAAGAGACGTGAATAGATCCTTCTCTAAGGAAGACAGAAGAATGACTAACACACACATGAAAAAATGCTCATTGTCCTTAAGGATCATCAGAGAAATACAGATCAAAACTACTCTAAGATATCACCTAACCCCAGGGAGAATGGCCCGAATCATAATGTCTGAAACCTGTAGCTGCTGGTGCTGTGTACCATGGAATAGTATTCAGACATATTCGAAGGGTCAGGAGAAAACTTCTAAACATGGATCAAAAATGTTTTCATATAGTAAACGAGAAAATATCATGAATTGTATGTCAATCAGGTTGATAAAAATATCTCAGATTGCATGTGAAGCCCCCACATTGTACCCCATGGTTGAACTAATGTATACAGCTATGATTC
>CAUYON010067794.1:0-11903 GCA_963573935.1 Arctocebus calabarensis | reverse complement strand
CAACTCCTGAGGTCAGAAGATCCACCTGCCTCGGCCTTCTGGAGTGCTGGGATTATAGGGGTGAGCCACTGAGCCTGGTCTAAGCTACATTTTCTTAAAACTACCCCCTCAGATTATAGTTAACATTTTGGTATCTTTTTTTCCTACATATGAACACAGGCGAGTATGTCATTACATGTATTTTCTGAATCCTGACTCCCCCCCACAACTTAATAATAAATGGTGACTAAGTAAAAAAAAAAAAATAAAATAAATACATGCAATTTCTATTTTAAATGAAAATATTTCAAAATTCCATTATTTAAAATGGAGTAATATTTCTAAGGGTCACTGCTGACTCTTTCTGGAAAGGCCTAAATTTCCCTATCTTCTATAATTGCTGTAGCAGCTAAGTAGTGGTGAGGATTCTGGGAACACAATGACCAATTCACATGGTCTAGAAGCATGATTACTGTTAGCCTAGACTAACTTCTTCCAGAGAGACCTACCAGGTATATTTTTCAGAAAACTTGCATGGACATCTTTGTACATCCCTGACATTCGTAACTCACCATCCAATTAAAAAGCCTGAACATCTGCCTTCTTCAGTACTCTCACTCCCTTTCTGCTTTGGAATTTCTCTTCCAATTTCCCTTCTGTCTTAATTCCCTCCCAGGTTTATTCACTAATTTTGCTACTTTGTTTTATAAAACAAATGCCTCCCCATATTTGATCCAATATATTTCCTTGGCTGGCTTGTTGCAAAACAACTGGTTGTCTTTCAGTCTCACAAAAGAAAGACTCACTTTCCCACACCCAGTACCTCAATTAGGATGTGGGGTCAGTCTTCAGATCATTGCTTTTCTATCTTCCTGTAAATGCCTCTGTTGCTAAAGACATGTGCCATCCAAGTGACATTAGGACAGGAGAGTGTAGTGGTTAATGATCTTTAGACCCAGATAACTTGAATTTAAATCTTGGTTAAACCACCTAGTAGCTGTGTGTGACCTTGGACAAGTTACCTAATTCCATTATGTCTCTTCTGTGAAAAAAAAAAAAAAAAAAAAAGGACATTTGTACTTGTCCCATCAGCAAAAATAAAGGAATCAACATAAAGTACTCATGCTTGACAAGTAGCATTCAGTAAATATAATCATATTACGCTTATCCTCTCCTTGTGGCCATCTACCATCCTCCCTAATTCATCTCCTTCCCTGAAGCCCCTGGCATCTTCTTCCTCAGCATATGAATGTTCACCTAACACTCTGGCTCCTGCAGTTCCTTGGCCTCTTTGATCTAAATGTCTTTTTTTTTTTTTTGTAGAGACAGAGTCTCACTTTATCACCTTAGGTGGAGTGCCGTGGCATCACACAGCTCACAGCAACTCACCACCTTCAGTATATGGGGCCAGCGCCCTACTTGATAAGCCACAGGTGCTGCCCTGATTTAAATGTCTTTAATCTTCATTCATCTTCAGCCACACGTATGCACAAACCTGATTCTAGTAGGGAACTTCTACCTCTGCAGCATTAAATTCAAACATCTGACTTGACCAAAATCTTCCATGCTTTTAGCCCTAAGTTCATTATTCTATAACATCTATTCCTAAAACTTATCGAGGATTCCAGTCCTCAAACCTCTATCATTTCCCATTACCACTCCTTTATCTAGTCAACCTCTCTCTTATCAATAACTTCAACATTTGTTGCTTCCTTTTTTTTCCAGTGAATACCCTACCACCAGCACTATTACAGGTCCTAGTCCCACATAAATCGAATCGAACTACCCCATTTTTATGCGCTTGGATAAAAATCACATTATGTACCCTGTTTGCAATGGAGATGAGAAACAGATGGAAAACAGCTGAGGTGGCATTGCAGCTGCAGTTTTAGTTGCTGAGGTTCTACCTACTTCCTGCCACTTGTACTTTGATTCTAGGAGTTCCTTCTGTGAGCTAATAAATGTCCACTTGCTTAGCTAGACTGAATTGAGTTTCTATCAAAATAATCTTAATACTCTACCTTAAAGACTGTTTTTGTACCCCTTTTCTGTGCTATCAATAACCATCAGTTCTTATCACTGTATTCTTTGAAAAGAATGGTTAGAACTGTTAGAATTATTAGTATTATGAAGAAAGTCACTAACTACCTTTGTGACAACAGCCCTCATGATCATGTTAAGGTGGTCTTCATGCCTTCTGTATATGGTGCTAAAAGAGTAGTTTGACTCCACTTTACTGTTTACTCCTTTTCTGTTATGTTCCATTGCCTTGGAAACTGGTTCCTCTTGTTTGCTGTCCCATTGTATAGAATTGTTAGTGTTTTAGGTTACTGACTGCACTCCTGATATGTCCTTGGTGATTATTGCTTTTTGTGATCATGCTGTTTACAACCCCCACCTCAGACTCCCCCTCCCAATAGTACCTCAGGACTTTGTAGATTATATTTGTTCCAAAAATTACTAAGTGCTGCGCCAAGTGAGACTCTGTCTCTACAAGAAAAAAAAAATTACTAAGTGCTCTCATGATCATCATAACATTGTGTAAACTAAGCTGCCTTACCCTCATGATGTCCCCTAACTGCTGTTTGCTTTTGCTTCTGTATTTATGCTTGTTTGCCCCCTGGAAACATTTTGCCTTATAAAAGACAGAGAGAGCCTTAGTCAACTAGGGACTGCACCCAGAAACCCCATGTTGGGACACTGGGGCAGTCACTGCCGGCTCTTCAATAAAAGGACTCATCTTTAATTCAACTTGTCTGCTGGAGTGGTCTTTGTGGGGACTCCTGAGCATAACAAAATGAAGTGTGACTTAAGATCATGGGCTACAGTATCAAGAAGATCTGGATTCGAATCCTGGATCATCACTTATTCTCTGGGTGACCTGGGACAATTGTTTGGTTTCTTTGTTCTTTGTTAAACTATAAAATGTGGATAATAATGCCTTTCAACCTGGGTGCAGCAGCTCATGTCTGTAATCCTAGCACTCTGGGAGATGGAAGTGGGTGGATTGCCTGAGCTCAGTGGCTCAACATCAGCCTGAGCAAGAGCAAGACCTTGTCTCTAAAAAGAGCCTGGTGTTGTGACAGGTGCCTGCAGTCCCAGCCCCTCGGGAGACTGAGGCAAGGGAATTGCTTGAGCCCAAGAGTTTGAGGTTGCTGTGAGGTCTGATGCCACAGCACTGTATTGAGGGCAATAAAATAAGACTCAGTCTCAAAAATAAGTAAATAAAATGCCTTTCAAAAATATCATTCAGATTAAATGAGAGATATACAAATACCTATACCCTAGAGGGTATACAGAAGAACTCTGTAAACAGGAGTTTCAAAAAAATGGAGACATTGAAAGACTTAGCAAAGACGAGTGGAGGGGACTCACTAGTTGTCACTAAGAAGAGTATTGACTTAGTTTATGTCTTAGACCTCTGAAAAGGGAATATACTGGATAATTTCAGGACCATAGCTGGAAAAAAAAAGGTTGAACAAAGAAAACCACCATGGAAGAGAGGAGCCAAAAATGATTACTAAACTGTAAGTTATTTTAGGGGAATGCTGGCATCTATTTTATTAATGTATACTTAGCATCTAGCACTGTACCTATAAATGTCTATTGAATAAATTAATGAATGTTGATTAAGATCTTGTGAAATTCTTAGGTTTGATAAGAAATGTATGAATGCAATGTTATTTAAAATGATTTAAATATAAATTTAATATAAATAATAAAATACCTTTTCATATAAAAAGGAATATAAACCTTTTTAAATGTCAAAATCAATTCATTTACTTGAAAAATATCACTGAGTATCCACTATGTGCAAGAAACTTAGAAAAGGTAGAAGGGGGGAAACATACATAATCTCAAGAAACAACTGCTATTAATACAGGAGTATTTTTCCTGTCTTCCTGTTCTTAGGAAATATATTTTATGAATTCACTCTACTACATTAGACAACCATATAAGGTAATCAACAAATATATATGTATGATCCTTTTATTTAAATGAACAGGAACCTTGTCACTTGTTTTGACTTTACAAGTCCTATTTCAAGCATATGAAGCTTTAAATTTAAGGACAAGTAAAGAAGATAAATGTGGGAAAATTGTAAAAAAGTTTAATTCACCTTTTTTAAGCCTTTGGAATCCACTTTCACAAAACTTCAATATCCTATTATTTTAACTAGTTGTTAAAATTACAATTTAGGAAATTTCCCTAGTCCTCAACCTTTCTTTCCTTATATAAATAAGAGATTCAGGATTTGGGACATGAGACCATGATTTTTCTTTCTTTTTTTTTTTTTTAGCTTATACCAACAGAAATTTATTCTTTCATAGTTCCCAGGACAAAAAGTCTGAAGTCAGGGTATCAGTAGGCCATGATTTTGTCAGAGATTTTGGGGGAGAAGGCATTCCTTGCTTCTTGTGGCTTCTGGTGGTCACCAGCATTCCTTAGCTTGTAACTACAATCTGTGCCTCTGTCTTCACATCACCTTCTCTTCTGTGTGTGTCAAGACCCTGATCTTGACAGTGAAGGTAAAATATGAAATTCTTCCTTCAGATCTGTTTTGCTCCCAACGAAGTCTGAAGCATTTGTAAACCCATCCAATATCTATAATAACATCTAAACTTTTTCCTTATCATCATGACATTAGAGTTACACTAAGTTTGGCTACCAGAAATAGTGATCAGAGGAATAGTGATCAGAACTGTTTGCCCATAATTTTCATAGCATTGAAATAATCTCAGTTTTAAGTTTTGTATCTTGTTGTTTTCAGTTGTCTTTCTAATAAGCATTTTCCGTGAGTTTAAAAATTACCTATAAAAGTGATAACACATAGAACTTGCATAGTTGACCACCTGGTCCCTACATTGACCACTTCCTTAAGTTGACCTAATTTTCATAGCCCGGACATGTACCACATGACATGTATCAGTACAACAGGCCTAGTTCCTCATGTTGACCACCTCCATATGTTGACCAGTTTGTTATGGTCCCTTGGGTGGTCAACTTATAGGTGTTCTACTGTATTCAATGGCTACATAATCTGTTGTATGAATATATCATAATTTTCTCAACATTTTTCTTTTTAGACATTTCACCTAATTATTGTAAACCACACTACAATGAAAAGCTTTGAGCAAAATGTTTTCTTTCAGATTATTTCCCCAGCAAAGACCTCCCCAGAAGGGCATTACTAGTTCCCAAGGCATAAAAATGTCCTAAGTTCTAGGCAGTACCTGTTGCTCAAAGGAGTAGGGAGCTGGCCCCATATACCAGAGGTGGTGGGTTCAAACCTGGCCCTGGCCAAAAAAAAAAAAAAAAAAAGTCTTAAGTTCTTAGCACAAACTTTTTTTTTTGAGACAGTCTTACTTTGTTCTCTTACTTCACTAGAATGCTGTGTTGTCATTGCTCACAGCAACCTCAAATTCTTAGGCTCAAATGATCCTCTTGCCTCAGCCTCCTGAGTAACTGGGACTACAGGCACCCACCACAATGCCTGGCTATTTTTTTAGAGATGTGATCTCACTGTTGCTTAGGCTGGTCTCGAACTCCTGAGCTCAAGCAATCAACCTGCCGTGGCCTCCCAGACTGCTGGTATTACAGGCTTGGGCCACCAAGCCTGGCTAGTATATACCTTCACTATCTATACAGGTTAGTGTTGACTTTCACTAACAGCGTATGAGAGTGCCAATTTTCATTATACCCTTACCCAAGTCCTGGATAATCTTAAAATAAGGGGGAAATATGTTGATTAATTTGATAGATACAATAGTATCTCATTTTATTTTTTAAAATCACTGTTGAGGTTCAATTCTTGGCATTTTGGGGGGTTTTCCCTGTGAATTTAATTGTTTATTTCTTTTTTAAGATGTTAATGTTTTATTGATACTTGTAAACTATAAAAATATAAATCTGTGTCTCATTTACTATGGATATTTTTCTCAATTTCATTTTTGCTTCAATATCCACTCAACCACATTTATCTCAAGTCTCCTCAATGTGACAGGCACTGGTCTGACCACCAAGGATGAAACAGACCTATTCTCTGTCCTTAGTGATCTAATACGGGAAGCGAGCAGGTAAAAAATCATTGTAATAAAGCTTTTGCATGGTCCACTAAAAGTACAAATAGGCTATAGTGAATGCACTAATAGAAGTGGGTGGTAAATTCTGCATGTAGGGACCAGCAAAGGGCTTCATAGAGGAGGTAATTTCTAACCAAGCATAAGAAGCTGACAATATGGACAAAACACAAAGTGGAAAAGGCATTCCAGAGAAATAGAGCCAGGGAGTCGGCTCCTTTCGGAAATTTCAGTAGCTAAGTAAAATGTCAAGCGAGCCCAGAGGAAAAATAGACTGGAGGGATCTCAGAAGTCATACGATTTTTTAAATTATACATAACTTTGGATTTTCAGTGAAGTTGGATTAAGCTTTTCCTTTCTGTACTCTTATATAATGTTTCAGCTAAGAAAGTCTTTCCGCAGAGTCTTTCTTCTAGTTTCTGTTTTTAATAGTTTTGTTTTATTTTACATTTAACTATTTAATCCATTAGGAGTTGACTTTGGTATATGACAATAAGCCTCATGTGGATTTTTTGTTTGCTGTAAGGATTATCACATATACATGGGTCGCTTTAGCAGCTTACAGTTAACCTTATTTTGCTAATGGCTAAAAACAGGGAGTGCTAAATATCTAATAAAGAGTATTTCCAGGTTGGGACAACCCTAGAGGGAACAAAAGAAATTTAATTGGAGTTTGCTATTTTAATACTTAAATATCAAAACTGAGAGAGGAAAGAGAAAGAAGGAATATGTCACTGTTGGCTTGTTTTCTCCTACCAGAAATCAGGTAAGAGTCAGGATTCCTCCCCTGAAGCTGGCTGGGAATTAAGAGGGGTTAGCGTCTCTGCGCAGTACAGGCTGGACGCGGGGCTGTGAGCTGAGAGCTGTGATTGGTTGAAAAGGCGAGAGTAATCAGATCAGAGTGGCTCTGCGTTCCCCCAGATTGCCTTGTTGTTAAGTCATAGGATTCCAAAGACCTGTCCACCAATTACAGTGCTCCTTACTGGAAAAGCCTTCCGGACAGTGCCAGGAGTCCCTAGCAACGCCCAGCGGCTTTTGAAATCTGAGGGGTAAGGACTGTAGTCTTCCGGCTCTTACCGGGGGAGCATGCCTATGCCTCAGGTAAGGCAGGCTCTCAGAATGGACACCCCAACCCCTGAAGAGCCCTTAGATAAGCAAAATGAAACACTGGACAACCAGGAAGGGGTGGAATTTAAGGAACTGGAGGGTCTGAAGGAAGCCTTGGCAAATCTCCGAGGACTGTCGGAGGAGGAGAAGAGTGAGAAGGCGATGCTTTGCTCCCGCATCCAAGAACAATCTCAGCTCATCTGCATCCTGAAGCGGAGGTCAGATGACGCCCTAGAGCGCTGCCAGATTCTGGAGATACTCAACACAGAGCTGGAGGAGAAGAGGATGCAGGAGGAGGAGAAGCTTAGGGCCAAGACTGAACATGCGCGGAAGCTGGAGGAGCGCTTTATGACCCTGGTGGCCAACCATGAGATGATGATCCGTTTCAAAGATGAGCACAAGAGTCAGAACGTCCAGCTGAGGGAGGAGAATGAGAAGTTGAGGCTGGAGAACAGCAACCTCTTCAGCCAGGCTCTGAAGGAGGAGAAGGCCAAAGTACTGGAACTCACTGCCGGGAGCGAGGCCCTCACCAAGGAGCTGGAGACTCTGAAACAGAGGTGTGCTCAGGATGCCTGCCAGGCACAGATCCGTGAGAAGGAGCTGCTGGAGCTACAGAGCCAGCAGGCCTGCACCCACGCAGAGGAGAGACAGCGGCTGCGCAGCCAGCTGCAAAGCCTCAAGCAGCAGCACCAGCAAGCCATGGAGCAGATGGCAAAGGCTGAGGAGATGCACAGCAGCCTGAGCCAGGAGCTGCAGGCCAGGCTGCACACAGTCACTCGGGAGAAAGACGAGCTGCTGAAGCTGTCTATGGAAAGGGGCAAGGTGCTTCAGAACAAACAGGCAGAGATCCGCCTGCTGGAGGAGAAGTTGGAGACAGCAGATGTGGCCAGAAGGCATGCACTAGAGCGGTTTGAGCAAGAGGCAGTGGCTGTAGACAGCAACTTGAGAGTTCGGGAGCTTCAGCGCAAAGTGGATGGAATCCAGAGGGCCTATGATGAACTCAGGCTGCAGTCAGAAGCCTTCAAAAAGCACAGCCTGGATCTTTTAACCAAGGAGAGAGAACTCAATGCCAAACTTCGCCATCTCTTCCCTTAAGGAAGTTTCTGCTTCCTCTGGCCTCCAATTTAGAATTCAGTATTTGTGCTTTAGCACTGTGACAAGAGTAAAGATGATATCCCATTTATTATACTTTTAAGCACAAAAGGCAGCTCAGAGAAAAACTATGTTACTATGATATTGTTGCCATTGTAACACTAACATTTTCAGTTCTGCCATCTAGAATACATAAGATTTACCAGATGTCCTTCTGTGCCTTGGAAATCTTCCTGTATTTGTTAGCATTTCCCCCCTTACTTCATACCTTATCTATTCTTGACCACAGATCTCTTCATATTCTTAAAATTTTAAATTAGCAGCTTGTATGATTTAAGTGATTTAAAACATGCTGTTGTGGAAAAAAATAGACAATTAAGTGTTGTAGATATATAGGCATATAGTTTCCACAGTGGAGATTGTAAGCAAGCAGATACCAGCACAATAATAGCATGGACACTTTATTTTGCACTAGCATGGAAAAAGAAAATTGAGATCATTAAGTTCTTTACCAAAGTGGCCAACTTTATTATATTCTGTATGAGAAATAAGATTCAAATAAGTTAAATCAACATTATTTTTATTTTTCCCACAAGTCCAGGTCATAATCCATTTTCTTAGTTTTCTCTTAAATAAAGATGAGATTTATATATAGTAATGTAAATATCAATAATTTTATTAAATATTGCACAATATGCTATAGAAAAAAAGCCTCAATTTAGGATAACAAGTCATAGCAGACTGGCTATAATCCACATAATAACCCATAGCAATTGTTTTTTGTTTCCAGTAGCAGTTTTTTGGTAATTCTTGCTTTTTTAAAAAAAATACTAAGCTGACCATGTATATGTATACTTACAGCATTTTGGTAGTAATACCCAGATTTTGTAGGAATAGTTATAAAAACATAATAGTTATATGTTTATGTAAAGTTCTTAAAGAAGTTCTTAAATGTAGTCAGAAAAATATACTTTGTATTTCCTTATTTTAGTTGATACATGAACATTATTATGCATATCTCTCAGAACAGATCGTAATGTGATATTTTTCTCACCCATTTGGAGTACCAAGTGTTGCATATCAAATTGGGTTTACTAAAAAATAATACTTGATGACTTTTTAATAAATCATTTTCAGGTGTTACTTTATATCAGGTAATTCTTTTTTTTTTTTTTTTTGAGACAGAGCCTCAAGCTGCCACCCTGGATAGAGTGCTGTCGTGTCATAGCTCACAGCAACCTCTAATTCCTGGGCTCTAGCGAGTCTCCTGCCTCCGCCTCCCAAGTAGCTGGGACCACAGGCACCCACCACAACGCCTGGCCATTTTTGGTTGCAGCCGTCATTGTTGTTTGGCGGGCCCGGGCTGGATTTGAACCCACCAGCTCAGGTGTACGTGGCTGGTGCCTTAGCCCGCTGAGCCACAGGCTCCGAGCCTATATCAGGTAATTCTTAAGACCCATTTTCTCACACTTCTATTAAGATTATACTATTAAAAACAATTTTTTTCTCATCAAAATAGAAACCAGTTTGTTGGTTTCAAAAGACTATTTACTTCCTCTAACAGGTTACCAAGAATCAGAACAAAAGAGCTAGTTTATCATGCATATCCTTTATTGAGTCCATACTAATTATCATTGTGCTGAAGCAATTTGGATGAAATGTTTTATTTAATAAACATCTTAGCATTATTCAAGAATGTAATTATGGACCGGGCGCTGAGGCTCACTCCTATAATCCTAACACTTGGGGAGGCCGAGGCAGGTGGATCTCTTGAACTGAAGAGTTCCAGACCAGCCTGAGAAAGTGCAAGACTCTCACTACTAAAAATAGAAAAACGGAAGCAAGACGATCGCTTGAGCCCAGAATCTTGAGGTTACTTGAGCTATAATGCCACGCACTCTAGTCAGGGCGCCAGAGTGAGACTTTGTATTTGTTTCTATTTTTAAAATTAGAAAAGTGTTTCAGTAATTTGCATAAGGTCACCTGGTCACCGGGAGACCTGGAATTTGATGACTACACCACACTGAAAGATACTGACTACTGAGTGCCAGGTGCTGGAGTAGGTGTTGAAAATAGGCATAAAGAAAAACGTGTCCTGCCTTGGAAGAGCCCCCCTCTCTCCGCAGTCTAGAATGGGGGAGGGGGGATTACAAACGCGGTAATGTGTTTTCACAGGCGGAGCTATGAGGTCGTGGGAGTGAGGGTGGGGGGCGTGCAGTATCTAACCCTGCCTGGGGATAGGTTGGGATGGTTGGGAGGACCCCAAACGATGACTGTCACAAGAATTGACCCGTAAGTTGGTCGAATTTCAAGTGGAGAAAAAGAAAGGTTTGAGACAGGAGATGGCGTAGAGGTATTTCTAAACGCCCCTGAATACTTGGGGGTAAATTATAAGTAGTTCAGAGGAGATGCGGAGAAGCGTCGAAGTGTCTACAGAGCTGAGAGCAGGTCGAGGCTAGAATACGGGGACTTTTTTTTCTTTTTAGAGGCTGGGTCTCGCTCTTGGTCAGGGTGGTCTCAAACTACTGAGCTCAAGCGAACTTCCCGTCTCAGGATCATCAGAGTACTGGGATTACCGGTGAGAGCCGCTGCACCGAACCAAGATACCGCAACCTTGACAGGCAGGCAGGCCCGCTATGTGGGCGGGGGCGGGGCGAGGGTAGTGCCGGACTGAACTAAGATAGAAGACGAGGGAGGGAGCGGGAAGTACTAATGGACGCCGCCGACCTCCCGGTTTCGCCGGTGTTCGGGTCTTTCCGCTGGGGACCTGGTGCGCATGCGCGCCATCGCCGTCCGGCCTCTGTCTCGCCAGAGCCTGGGAGCTCTGCCGGGTAGTCCCCGGTTGCATCTGTTGAGAACGGTTCTTGGTACCCGAGGTTTGTGTCCGTCCTGCTGCAAGGAGGTCCCGTTGCAGAGGACAGGCGGTTCGGGAAGCGGGCTAAAGGGCCATTTGGGTAGGAATCCCTGGGTCCCGAGTACAGGAGTATCGTCCCTGTCTAGGTTCCAGGGAGTTCTCTTTAGATGAACAGGGGTAGGGTACATCGTAAGATCAAGGGGCGGGTAGGGTAGAGGTGCGTGTCCTCGAAAACCGAGGCACCAAAAAAGAGACAAAGGTGCCCAAGTCTAAGGACGGGACTGTTTCAAGTCATGCTGAAGAATTTGTACAACGTTGATCCATATAAAATTGTCCTTTAGTGGATCCTCAGTGGTCGGATTTGGGCCATTTAGGATGTAAGGTTCCTCTAATACTCGTTTGAATGATTTTAAAAGGAAACAGGGAAATGAGAATAGAAAATCAAAGACGTGCACCTATCTTGTGTCGAGTTCTTTTCACTTTACCTTCATGCTAACTTTTATTTTTTTTCTTTTTTTAAAAATTTATTTATTTTTTGCAAGGTGAATGAATGTTATCAATGAATGAACACAGTCCCCTCTCGGGCAAAGTGAATGAATGCATCAATGAATGGACACAGTCCATTCATGGAATTGAGGCCCAGGAAATTAAGATGAAACTGACCTGGGCATAGGAAATGAGGGTACCACCTTTAGTCCCAAGTGCAAAGGGAAGGAGACACCAAGGCACAGGTGTCTCCCTGGCAGTTGTCCGGCCTTTTTGGCTATTGGAGCCTCCGGTGGGGGTTGGAG
>CAUYON010067788.1:0-18465 GCA_963573935.1 Arctocebus calabarensis | reverse complement strand
GAGACCCTCTGTGGTTACATTTAGCGTGTCTGGAACCCTCCGTGGTTACATTTAGCACATCTGGAACCCTCCGTGGTTACATTTAGCACATCTGGAACCCTCCGTGGTTACATTTAGCGCATCTGGGACCATCTGTAGTTACATTTAGCGCGTCTGGGACCCTTCGTGGTTACATTTAGCGCGTCTGGGACCCTCTGTGGTTACATTTAGCGTGTCTGGAACCCTCCGTGGTTACATTTAGCACATCTGGAACCCTCCGTGGTTACATTTAGCACATCTGGGACCCTCCGTGGTTACATTTAGCGCATCTGGGACCCTTCGTGGTTACATTTGGCACTCTGGGACCCTTTGTGGTTACATTTAGCACATCTGGGACCCTCCGTGGTTACATTTAGCGCGTCTGAGACCCTTCGTGGTTACATTTGGCACTCTGGGACCCTCTGTGGTTACATTTAGCGTGTCTTGTGTCTGGAACGTGTCTAGGTCGTGTCTGGGATGTGAATAAATGGCTACAATCGCTTTCATTCCCAGGCCTAGGAAACTTACATGAAATTGACCAGGCCTGGGAAATGCGGGGCTCCCTGCCTAAGTGCAAGGAGAGGGAACCTAAGGTGCTGGTGTCTCCCCAGCAGTTGTCTGGTCCCTTCAGCTACTATAGAGCCGCCCTGTCCACCCTCCAGCCGCTGGTTCCTCTGCCCGCGGCCACCGCACCAGCACAGCCAAGGCCGAGGCAGCAGGTCCGCGCCTCAGCTCCGCTGAGCTGGCTGGGGTGCCAGTGTCCTGTATCAATATGAGAAGTCTTTTATGAATAAAGATAACTTAAACCCTTAGAAGAAAATATAGAAGTATAGAGAATAGAATAGTGGAATGTCCTGGAAATCGGAGTTCAGAAAACCTAGGTTGTTAACAGTTGCTATAAATGCAATAGTAAACAAGCATCATTATTTCTACCATCCAGTGGGTTCAATAATAACAAACTTATTTGAATGCCATAGTGTTTCTCTAAGTCAGCAGGTGGAATATGTAGGGTAAAGGAAAGCAGAAGAAGTGTTAAAGCTACACTAATAATGAGTGATACTAAATCATTTCTTGTTTGAGATTATTGTTGCTTGCATTTTCTGACAGTCACAGCTAAAACGGAAGCTCATAGATTAGAAATACAAATTCTCAGTACTTGATACAAACAAGGGCAAACTTTTCCTAAATTTATATAATTGACTGAAAATAACTGAATTAAACTAAACTGAATAAAATATCAGACCATGTCAAGGAGAGACCCAGACCAACTGCTCAGGTAGGTGGGAGTGTCTGCAAAAACAGAGTACATAAAATTAGATATAAATGCGGGAAATACACACATGCCTCCAGTAACTGAAGAAATGTGGTAAAGATGTATTACTTTATGATGATCTACATTCCTGAAAGGAGGGATGATGTGTTACACAAAAGAAAAAATATAGGGGAATTGACTTTCCGTGACTGGTACAATGCATTTTTATAACTCAATCAATTTTTTATTCTCCACTGGTGGGTAATTTATAGCAAACTTTAAATCATACCCCTGACCTTCTAAGAATGCTAGCTCTTTTATAACAAAGTAAACTCTTCACTGGGAAAGGGAAAAAATGCCTTTTATTTTGTACATGTTCACATAGAATTGAACATGTTAATTCTTTATCCTTCCACTCTCCCAGAAAATATGTTTTTCCTTTATTCAAGTAGCAAATAGCCACGTTTAAGATAGAGAGCGAGGAACTGGGCATGAATACTATTATTTTAAAAATTTGTTATTAACTTAAACAAACACTTGACATTTTAGGAACGGTAATCCTTTTATGTAATATTTGCCACGAGTATTTTCTACTTTGCTCAATATTTTCTTCATGTTTTTCATATGAATTTTTATTATTTTTATAAAATATATTTGTGATTTATCTGTTAATTTTTATCATAAAACTCATGTCTCATGTAGATTTCAGACTTAAATTTCATTATGATTGCTTAATATTTTTAAAGTTAGCTTAAAACTACAAGTGAACTATGGGTTGTGATATGAAGTATAGCCCTTTCTGTTCTGCTTGTGACACTGCTCTGTAAAAGGACTTTATCAATGGGAGTTAATACAGGGTGGAATAGCCTTGGTAAGGAGACAGATTAATTTTGAGAGAACTGTGTGGAACTACCGTGTAGAAAGGCATGGCTGAGTCAAATTTGAATTTTAGAATTGCTTTGAGGTAACAGATTGGTTGGAGGGGGACAAAGGTGGTAATATTGAAAACAGTCTGAAAACAGAGGCAATGGGAGGGGGGAACTAGGACAGGGACCTGCCAGACGCACAGTGGAAGGCCAGTGCGGAGCTCAGGAAGGCGGCCATGGCGGGAGTCCTGGCACTGACACCATCTTGGATGTTCAAGGGCAGGAAACGGGAACAAAGCACTTGTAAAAGGTAATACACTGGGGTGACAGAAAGTTCATAAACAATACATCTTGAAGAATGCAAACCAACCTCTATTAATTCCTCTGCGGTAGCCATGTTCAGGTTAACAAAATCCATTTTGCCCCAGAAGAGGATGTTGGGGCCACTAATTCGAATACCCAGAAAGTTGGTGAAGGAAGTGATGAAAGAGCTTTTTCCTGGACTCCAGCCCAATGTTCCCCTTTAAAATTGGAAGTAACGTTGGAGTCAAGTGTCGTATGACGTGGAATGTTTTTGCTGAACCTTTACTGTGACACACGAAGACCAGGGAGAAAAGTTCTTAACTTGGAGATGTTTTGAGGTTGAGGATACCGTGAAAGGCAGAGAGGAAACGCCGTTAAAAATGTCAAGTTGTGCCTGCCACTCTGCAGAGTAGAAGCTAACGAAGCCAAACTAAAAAAAACTTCTAAAAAACCAAAGAAATAAAAACCAAAGCACAGCAGGCTGAAGTTGATAATGTTGAACAACTTCTCCAGTTGTGGGCCCTAGTGACCGGAAGGAAAGAATTCCTTTCTTCCATCAAGTACTCACCGTGGTCCAAAAATGTCTCAAAATCTTTTCAAAATAGATAATTGAACCTGTGACCTTCTCTCTCAAGGGAGCTAAAATCTTAATCGAATGATATAAAATTTTAAATCAGGTGTTCAAGTCTTAGCTCTTTCATTTAATGTACATCTAATCTCAATTATTTTATTAATTTTGCTAAAACCCTATTTTTCTTATGTAATATGAAGAATAATCCTTATTTCCCTTTTTGTGTGTGTTTGTAGAAAGAAAATGAGATGGTATGTGTGAAAGTGTCTACAACATAGCCCAAATTAGTCCATAAATGCAACTCGTCTGATCGTTTAGGGCTAACTTATTTATAGTGTGAAAATCATATCTGGGGATATTTATAGTTAAATGGCCATTGTTCAGGAGGCCATTTAACTAGCAGGCAAGAGAGCTGAATGATAGTCGTTGGGAAGTTGACAGACCTGTGTACTACTGCTGGCATCAGAGTGGAACATACTGTGACCTTGAGCAACAATGTAAAACATTCAGGGTTTCAGTTTTTTGATCCAACCGCCCCAATGAGGTGGTTGGAGGAGATAGGGCTCACAAACTCCTTTCTGGCTCTGAAACACTAGTGATTGGGTTTTCCTTTGATCCAACAAACACCTTTAGAATAGGTCTTATTAGCTTCCATCATAATTTGAATTTTTTCCTTCTGCGCATGGTGTTTTATGAATTTATTTCCTCCTCATCAGTAAACTACAGAGATAACACTTTCCACTGAACACTGCATCCTCTAACCTGGCGTTTACTTTGGTCCTGAAGTTTGCTCTTCCTCCTGCATTCCCGGGCAAGTGTAAGACTTAAAACCAGGTGAGGACCACGGCTGCTCATCGCAGAAAAACAAATCTACTAGTGAATCACAGGCTTGATGGTAAATGTGGTGAAGTCAAGGCCTTGGGAAGTCACAGGATGCTCCGAATCCATACAAAAGAACCACTGACCTAGCATCACTAACAGAGAAGTTGTTTATATACCGGCATCATTCATTTTAGTTTTGGGGGAAAGACTCTGACATTTTCTTGGGAGGTAAAACCTCGTACTTCTCGTATCTACTTCACTGGTAACCACCAGATTTCCCAGAAGTGCAGCATGCTATCTTTAAGTATTATTTGGCTTCTGCCACTATGGGAAACTTTTAAAAAAACATTACCAGTGAGTATGATAGCAAGTGTTAACCAATGTAAGCATTTCACATTGGATATTGAAGCAGTACCCCGACCCCCATAAATGCATCAATGTACAAAATTATGATTTAATAAAAAACAATTTAAAAAAAAAAAGTGCTTATCTTATCTTTTACAGGGCGCTTGTGAGTGCTTTATTTCTGAAAATTAACTTACCTTCTCTTTCTGGGAGGGTACTTTTCAATAAATACTTATGTGTGAGCGTGTGCTTGTGTGTGTATGTGTGTGTGGTGTTACCCCTTGCAGAGAGGACTGGTAGTGTTTTTATATTTGCAATACAAATAATTTTAATTTTAAATTATTTCAAATTCTAAAGAATATACACAGGAAGGGGGGGCCATTATTTGGGGAGTTAGGAGAGTTAGGTTCATATTCTGGCTCTAATGCTGCCTAAGTAATAAAGAACATTTTTTTTAAACACATAAACATTCAATTTATGATCTTTGTAACGTGAAGTTTTACATAGTCTCTTGTATGTGGCAAGTGTTTTTTGTTGTTATTTTTATTTTGTTTGGTTTTATTTTGTGAGGAAGAATATGTATTTGAGACACTCAAAATCTTTTTCAGGTTTGAAGAGCTCAGAGATATATTTCCTTCTGGCACAAGGAAATAACTAATAGCTAATATATTTAGTGAATTATGTAAATGATCAGACTGAAGACAATAGCCTTGTCACTAAAGCATGATGACTTTATAAAGAACTGGGGGAGATTTTCTACTGTGTCATAATTATTTTTTGAGTATTGCTCTGTCCTTTGCCTATATGAATGGCTTCTAAACATAATTTTAAAAAATTAAAAATATTTGTGCTTGAAACATTGCTATGGAAGTAGTGGTTCCATGGTGTCATGTTCATTTGAAAAGCTTTTCATTCATTCACAAAGTTAACAAGCAGCCACAGTGCTGAGCCCTGCATGGCTTCTGTGGGTATGAGGAATCTAAAGTAAATTACACACTCTATTTTTCTCGATGGAGTTTATAGTTTGATGGACTTTTTTTTGATGGAGTTTATAGTTTGATGGAGGTGACACAATTGCACAGAGAAATAACACAATGATATAGTGACAGTAAAAACAGGGCAAGGAATGAAACACTGCTGGCAGAGAGACCAAAGGATTCATTATAACCAGAATAAAACCAAGTTTTAAAATTGTCCTGTTAGAAGGAGGAAGTGCCATCCCTGTGCAGGGACATTGTGTGTTGTATGAATCTTTTTATTCTTCATGTATGTCATTTTATCTAAATACTACGTGCAAACACTTCTCATGAATTTTAGCCTCAATGATTAAGATCATTAATAATAATTTCACTTACTTGTTAACTTGTTTTACAGACCTTGCCCTTAGTCTTTAGGCTTTAGTCTCTAATATTCCTAGACCAGATCTTATACACTTCATTTAAAAAACAAATACTATTAATATTTGGAATACCTATTTTGATTCATTTCATCTTAAAAATATTTCTGATCTACTTATTAATAATCTGGTAAGAACTCTCTTAAATCTTTGGCCAATTTTGTTTATTATAAGACTTTTAAGTGTTCTCAATATTTTTTGTGATTCTTGGTATGAAGCATAATGCTATATTGGTTAAAGGAGAAATTAAGAGTTTCATTTCTTCAAAACAATCAAAACTGTTGAGGTTAATTTTAACAAGGGTAGGGAACATCTGATAATTAAAGAAGGCCAACCACTGTTGTTTGTTTTATGGCACCTATCTTTATGAGCCAGTGCTTTTTATGAATAAGTTTTGGGTTAAATTTCTAAAAACCAGCATGAAAAACATGTTTAGGACTTCAGAACTTCTTTAGTCTTCCCAACTTGCTTTGAATGATGATGGCTCTGCTTATAGAAAACAGTCGTCAAAAGCTTGACATCAGAGCAACAGGTCATGATCTTGTTTTAATATAAGTAACTTCAGCTTAAAAAGATGCCACGCCCCCTAAAAATATTGGTGATTTTAGTTAGCACAACATCTAAAACAGTTAAAATGCAATTTTCAGGTTAACACACATTTATTAATATCTTTTTTTTTCCTTAGCTCATCTCTCAAAACGTAATATCCATCAATTTTCCTGTGAACCATCTTTGATTTTCTTACAGAAATAACACATGCCATATAAAAAGTTGGAGTGACTGAACAGGGAATCAGCAGACTTAGTGCAGGGCTCACGGATGGACAGCCAGGGCATGGCTTTCTGTGGCATTTATTATTCCAGGCTCAGGAGAGGCTGTTTCCTTTAAATGGGAAGTAGTCAAGTCAAAGTATCCATTTATTTTCTCAGAGTTATGTTGACCTCTGAGCCAGAAGCCTGGGTGTTCTCAGGGTCAAGTTCAGAGCATCAGCAACGCTTCTGAAGCTGGGAGACCAAACCCCACTGTGGACGGGCTCTCAGCTCACACCCCCACGTGGTGTCTGCTCAGCTCCCATAGTTCATTAACTATGTCAGTCTTATTCAAGCAGCTCAGTATGCCAGGGTTTCACACATAGTAGAGGAGAAAGTGCTTTCTACCAGAGCAGAGGAAACCTCAGTTCTGCCCAGTAAGTTATTTGCTGCATTGCAGCAGACACCAGCTCTGGGTTTCTAAGGACAAATATGACTTCTTTAGGTTGAGAGTATCTTAGGGGGGGAGGTTATTTCAGGCAGAATAAATCAAGGGACACAGATAAAAAGGAAGATGGAGCATTCTGACTACATCTGAGTCTAAGACAGACAACGGGAAGATTCCGGGGAAAGTAGAGACATGTTCTGAAAGCCCCAGGTAGGGATCTTGATGGAGATTACTGAAGATCGGGGGGTAGGAGGTAACACAGTCAAATGTGTACTTTACCAGCATTGAACTGAAACATAGACATGATGACGGGAGAGTCCGCGTGATCAGGAGCTGATCAGAGCGATGTCTTCTAACACAAGTGCTCACTAAGACATGTGCTTGGCTCCAGCCTGCCTTTTGGGTCCTCTGCTGAGCTGCTTCCCCCACACGCTCCACGCCCGAAACCAAGGTCCACGAGGGCACATGCAAGGGGCGCTGCCGTCTCCTCCCCCATTAACTCCGTTCTTTGTCATTCTTTCAACATTGCTTGTCGATAACCACAAAATGGATTTTCAATCCATCAATGAGTCTAGATAATTATTTTGAAAATAATTAATCAGGAATAACTATGATGATAGTTCAGAGAAAGGTGGTGATGCCTAAGCTGAGAAAGTATTAGGAGAGAATATATTCAGGAGAAATTTCCTAAGAATTTCCTCAGATTTTGTAATGAATTTAATGAGGAAGGAAAGAGATATGGGAATCGGGACCTTTTGGCCAAGTGCAAGTGTGACTCTGATACAACAGAGTTTGAGAATGATCGCCTTAAAATAAATATCATATAATAAAGGAGAATTTTCTTTAGCTGACCTCATGATATCAGAAATTAAAACATTTATTTTTATACACTCAGGATCTGGTAATTTTCTTAAATTTTGATTGGTCTTTGAATGCCTAAATCTTCTAAGCATTATTCTAACTGTCTTCCCAGCACCTGTGTTAAATAAATAAAAGCATTCTACTTAGAAATCATTTATCAACCACAGTTCACACTTCCAAGGAAGGTCATTATAAAAATGACATGTGAAATAGTGTTAAGTATTGATTTTACACAAGAAAATTAAATGTCAAAGCAAACTTTTATGACAAATTTGATAGTATAATCGCTAAGAATTAAAATACTCAAAGATGCCTTTCCTCCAACCCCTGTTACCACCTCTTTGTATATAGTTCATTAACACGGTGAATTGCAAAGGGAAAAATTATGGTGTTTCTGCCTTAGTTTCCTAGCATGGCTGATTAAAGTTCCAAACATAGTATTTCATAAATGCTTCTTCCTTCTTTTTTAGTGTACCGCATAATTTTTCAGGACATAAACACTGTGCTGAGTCAGTTTTTTCTTCTGTAAAACAGTAGTAACCCTTCAGCAACCACAAACCAGGGAGTAATGCAGGTCCCCTGTGATCGTGGCAAGGCTGCCGCATAGTAAATCTTGAGAATTCTTGCTTGGTTGTGCAATCCCCAGTGTAAAATATCCCATCATGAATTTTTGATAATAAATGGGGAATTTATCAACTACTAGAAGAATTTTTTTATGACCCTTCAGGCAAATAAAAATGATTCCTGTTTTTAATCACAAAAGAGGAATTTAAAATACATACTTGGTATCAATTCTGTGTGCCATTTTAAGGAACATGATCTTCATAATGATTCATATAAATATTAGTCTTATGGTCACATATACATTCTTATTCTATTTTCTGGGGAAAAAAGGCAATCACATGCTAGTTCTGTGATAAATGGCAAAATTAATAGGTCGTATTTGAATTACGTTGACAATTCATATAGTGGAACAAGTTTCTAACAATGCTCATGAAGTCTCATGGAATATTTTTGTCTGTATGTGTGTTATATATATTTAGTCCAAGTCGTAACAACAAATTAGCATAGAATCAGGAGTTAGACTGCTTGGCCCTGAACTTGAGCTCACACACTTAGAAATCACTGACTTTATTTGTTTAGTTTTTTATTAAATCATAGCTGTGTACATTAATGCGATTGTGAGGTACAATGTGCTGGTGTTATATACAATTTGAAATACTTCCATCAAAATGGTTAACATAGCCTTCACTGCATTTTCTTAGTTATTGTGTTAAGACATTCATATTCTACACTTAGTAGATTTAACTTATACGCTTGTAAAATGCACCAATTACCCTCCCCCTCCCATCCCCCTCCCCTCCCTCTCCCAGTGACTTGTCCCACCAATTGGCAATTGGTTCCCACCTATTACCCTCCCTCCTCGCAACCCCCTTCCTCCCTCTCCCAGTGACTTGTCCTCTGAGTACGGACCTTAGTCCACTTATCTATAAAGTACACATAACCATAGCACTATTTCATCGTATTGTGAGGTTTAAATGATTATGTTTACACATGGGTGTGCACATGTATATATACATTCACATAAATACAGAAGGTGCCAACAAAATGTATATATACATTTTAAGAAAGGAAAAAACTGTATTGCAACTATAATACTCAGTATATGCTGATGGCGTTTGTTATCCTGTGCATTACATCTTATAATTGCAGATGTCAAATGTGACTTGAATGTAACAATTTTGATATAGTTTTCTTCCTTTCTTAAAATGTGACAAGACTCTTTTGCCACCCTCTATATGTGAGTGTGCATGTCTTTGTATGATACAGGATAGTGCTTGACACTTTCTACGTCTCGTACAAGCTGGGTGAGGAGCTGCGGCTGGAGGCGGAGGGTTCTTAACGTAACTTGGCTGACTGGAGGTGTGAGAAGAAGTTTAGCTCCTCAAGAAGTAAGAAGCGCGGGAAAGATGGATGGTAGAAACATCTAGAAAATACTGGCATTGATCAACTGATGATAGGAGTGATTAATTTAATATTTGTTACCTTGTTGGATCATTTAGCATTTGACAATTTTTGATATTGGAGAACAATCCACAAACATATAAAGGAACTCTCTTGTCCACTACAAAGGATAAAATGAAACGAATATTTCCGTTTCCCTTGCCTGGCATCAAGGGGATGGAAACGTGGTCAAAATGTGTCTAACTGGGTGTTCCTACTTACAACTTTGGATAGTGAAAAAGGTCAGGGGATTGTTGAAAGTCCAGTAGTGCCAGGGCAGGGGATGGCTGAGGGGCCTGTGCAGGGACCTAACAGATGGTTTTGAGGACCGTGATCTTTTTAATCATTCTGTTGCCAAATAGCCTTTCCAATAAATCACTTTTTCCATGATAGCTGGAATTGATTTCTGATTATTGGGTGCAAGTACTAGAAGAAATGAGAGTTAGAAACATCGGAATCAGACATCACTACATGTAAAAGATAAATGTCACGAGAAGTGACGTTAAAATGAATTTTTAATAATCAGTTATTCTGTGGGAAAAAAATTGAAAATACAGTGTTCAGTCATTACGTGTATATTGTCTCTTCCATAGTAATAAGCAGGCAGCTCACAGCTCACTCAGAATGATTGTGAACTGCCAGCGGGCAGCTGCTCAGGTGGTGAGAACAGTTTCCACCAGACAGATCCCTCTCTGCACTGGGAGGACCTGCCCATGGCTGGCACTGTTGTCACCGAGGCTCCCTCTGCAAACACGCTGTCGGTCCCATGAGCAGCCGGCAAGGCTGTGCTCTCGGAATTGCATGGAGGGTCAAACTCACACTGCCAGTGCTTCCAGGGTCAGAGTTTATTTATTTATTATTATTATTATTATTTTGAGACAGAACCTCAAGCTGTCACCCTGGATAGAGAGCTGTGGCATCACAGCTCACAGCCACCTCCAATTCCTGAGCTCAAGCGAGTCTCCTGCCTCTGCCTCCCAAGTAGCTGGGACTACAGGTGCCCGCCACAACGCCCGGCCATTTTTGGTTGCAGCCACCATTGTTGTTTGGTGGGCCCGGGCTGGATTCAAACCTGCCAGCTCTGGTGTACGTGGCTGGTGCCTTAGCTGCTTGAGCCACAGGCACGGAGCCATCAGGCTTTATTTTTAACTGAGAAAAATTATTTACAAATCACTGTTCCTATGATTTTTTTTTCTTTCACTCCTTTTGTGATTTTACCCACCTTCTACCTTTTGATCTTTTCTTAAAAAAGCAAACACTGACTTGTAATTAGTCACATCACTCACAATTACATAGACTTCAAGGAAAAAAGGTAATAAATGCTAAGTTTGAGCTTGATTAAAAATGTGGATTCACAACGAAACACTGTGACGGCAAGACACCCTTTCTGATTCCCAGACTCTTGTTTTTGTTCCGGGAGAGTTAATACAGGTGATTCTCCGTGGGACGGAAGAACGCTTCCTTTGGTTTTTAGCTGACATCTTAGGATAGCGCTCTAATTTTTGGTCTTACTTTAAACCATTCATTTATATCAGAGAAAGTATTTGTATTTTATACTCTAATAAATGTATTAATGATACTAATAACCTTTTAGTGTCCTCGTGATATTTTGAGATAATGCTTTCAATATCCCATTATTTTGAGAAAGAGCTGAATTCCAAAGCTATAAAGGATTTGTCTTTGCAGAAGTAACATGTTTCATGAGCAGTTTTTTTGTATTGGTCACAGTTTTTAAAGATAAAAATCTCAGGAAGAAAAAGAAGGTAAAGACCTACACATTTCACCGTGTTCATTTAAACCTTGAGCCCGGGGAGTGGGCGGCATTGTGCAGATGGACCTGGACCTGGACAGCTTCCTTGTTTTAGCGTCGACAATGTCGGCCACTTGTTCACTGCAGAGTCTCCATCTGAGCGCTGCTGCGTCCTCAATTCCGCACTTTGTCGTAGCGCTTCAGAAACAGGTCCCGTCCCGTTTCTTCCCGGCTCCTTCCTCTCCTCTCCCTTCTTCCTGTTGTTTCAACAATGCAGATGCGTCTGCTTGCACCCCCTTGCCTTTCCTCCGTAATGCGGTGGTTGGGGTCTCAGGAACAACCTCCCCTTTCCTCCCGCGTGTGCTCACTGGTAGATTTTCAGAGGCGCACACCCCTGTGGGCATCCGCACGCAGCAGAGACCCCCGGGTGGTCACCCGCTCCTCTGCACGACCCCCACATTTGGGAGACAGTGGCTACGGGAGGTACGGAAAGGTGACATGTTCAGACCAGACAGAGAACCAGTGAGGGAACAGAAATCACAGCCGTGTCACTTCACAAACGTGCAACTGAACCGGAGAGCAAGTCCCTTGTACTGAGTTTTGCTTCCTTTCATTGTTAGAAATTCAGTGGTAGGCGGTATTTAAAAGCATGGGCTCAGAAGCTCTTCCTCTACTACTTTAGAAGATATTATCTCGGACAATTTGCCTGCAACTCGATTTCCTCACCAACTGAAGAGGGGACACCAGAACCTGTGTCGGGGGTCACTGGGAGGACAGCGTGTGACCATCCGGCAGCTCAGGAAGACACAGACGTTCTAACACTTTTATCACACTCTGGAAGTTCTAATTAGAGGGCCTTATTTTTTAAAATATTAGAGTTATATTCATCTTTTTAAGTACACTTGACCATGTCCATGAGCTTCAAAAGTTTTCCACGGCCTACGGAGTCAAGTTTGTTTCACCTAGTGTTTAAGATGTTTGCAGTCCGTTCAAGCCCCCGGTTTCAGAGGGTGCAGACTTTCAGAGGGTGCAGACTAAACTCCAGATGGTGTTAAACACGTGCCGTAGACGAAGTTTGGGCTTCCTCAGACCGTGGCACAGAAAGACCCTGTTTCACGCACCCTTTCATTTATCTGCAGGCATCTCAAAAGATTTCCAATCATAACATAAAAGAACATGTAAAAGAGACTAGCATAATCTAATATGTATTATCAGCCCGGGACACAGAATTTTGGAAGAAATTTCAAATATTTTTAAATTAATTCTCCCAGTAGTGTTCCAGTAAGTGTTAACCATATATATATATATATATATATATGAGATTTTGTATATAAACATATATATGTATAATCTCAGAAATATTTTTGCCACTATACTCAATAAATAAAAAGGAATAAAAAGAATTGACTCCATCTGTGCGAGGTTAAGCAATGGGTCGGAGGTCAAGCAACAGGTTGGAGGTCACACAGGCTGGGACGTGAGCCCCGGTGCCCCACAGCTACGGACAGTAATGAAGCTCAGAACCTTTTCAGTCCTTAAAGTTTAAGCCAAAATCGGTAAACATTCGGTATGTGTGTATCATTTTGTTCGAGTTAAGCACAGAGAGTCCCTCCCCCGCCCACCGACCCTTCAATCTGAGCTCTTCCCTGATGTCTGAGGGATTGTAGCAAATTTGACAAGTGATGCTATGTTTGTTTTGACTGAAATGTGGGAACGATGTGCTATCACATGTTTCCTGGTAGTCTGATACTTGTTTTCTAGAAGGAGCTTGATTTTTTTTCCTTTGTGGATTTCCCTAGAAATTATGTGACACTGTTCTTCTCATCCTGCCAGTAATGTAAACAGGTCCTGGTTTGTGAAAAAGTTTCCTTTTCTGTTTAGTCACATCATTATTTTCACAATGTGTGTTGCTGACATTACTATTAAGTTGAGGATTTTACCAGTTGTCGTTTTGGCAGTGAGTCAGCAGGGCGTGTGCGTGCGTGCGTACGTATACCCACCATATGGAATATGCAAATATCACATGAAATTCCACCTTGAGTTCTTATAATTTGTTTACTACATAATAGTAGACCATAGATAAATCAACTTGTAATTCTGTGCTTTACATTTCAGAAAGTCTTATCAATTCATTTTGATATTTAATATTTTTACTAACATTTGAAAATCTTTTCCCCAAAGGGAGTTAAGGTATAGCTATTGTGCTTTAGATAATTAAAACCCCTGGTGTAGCAACTGCTCAGAGGTGAGGTCTGCCATGGCGGAGTGGCCTTGCGCTCTATGCTTAAGACCTCAGAGTCTGTGACTGTGACCCAGAGATAGCTGATGAAACATCCTGTCTTTTGCAGAAAGATTGGTGTCGGTCAGGTGCAGTGTCTGACACCTGTAAGTCCCAATTCCTGGGAAGGCTGCGGCTGGAGGATCTCGTAACCCCAGGAATTTGAGGTTGTCGTGAGACATACCCAGAGCAACAGAGTGAGACCATTCCTCAGGAAGTAAATAAAGAAAACAAAGAAAAATTAGTGTGAAGAATAAACACACACACACACACACACACACCCCTACACATGTTTCTGGTAGTTCTGAAAGAAGCCCTATGTATACGTAGTGTCCAGAGTCAGCCTGAACTGGGTTGTGCTTTTCTTTTACAAACTGTGTGTTCTTGGGTGCGTTTCTTAACCACTTTTACTTTACTGCCTTGTCTAAGTGGAGATGACATTGCTCCTTCGCTCACGGCTGAGCCACTGGCTTCTGGCCTGTTTGCTGGCCGCCTTCACCTCAAAACACTGAGACTCACGGGTCATAGGTGCAGCCTCCCTGGCAACTG
This sequence comes from Arctocebus calabarensis, assembly GCA_963573935.1. Taxonomy (NCBI): domain Eukaryota; kingdom Metazoa; phylum Chordata; class Mammalia; order Primates; family Lorisidae; genus Arctocebus; species Arctocebus calabarensis. The sequence continues at coordinate 4,253 of CAUYON010067788.1, read as the reverse complement.
TCAGAGGATGACTGCAAAGCTGAAGAAAAGTCGGGTCACTGAGAGTCCTTGTCCTCTCTGCCCTGAAGTCGAGAGGCAGGCTGGGTGTACGCGGGGTCTGCAGCGTCCCTGGGCGAGGAGGGAGGCGGGTCTATTCCACTGTGGACTGAGCGGCTCCTTCAGTGCAGGTGATTTGGGTCCAGGGACGTCAGTGTTAATTCAGGACTCCATGGGCGTGGACAGGGGAGAAAAGGATGGTAATTATGTGCTTGTAACTGGTCTGACTATTAACCCAAGGAGGCAGAAAAGAATTTGGTCTGTAATCCACCGGGATGGTTCCCTTCTCATTTAATCTGTTATGTGTGAAGGGCTGTGAGGAACAGCCTTCCGTTACCACAGTAGGTCATGTTTTATCTTGGTGTGGCAGATAACCAGGTCTGGACTTAGCACAGACATATAAAATACAGCAGGGACTAAATTAATAGATTGCTAAGCGAATGAGCATAGTCATATTGTGATTACTAGAAATCTCTATCAAGGTTATATTCTGGACAAATTTTGTTATTCTCCAATTGCACAAAAGTAAAATATCTAGAAAAGCATTCTGAGCCCCTAATATGGTGTTTACAAAACACATTTGCAATACATGCCTGTGTGAAGAAGAAGAAGGAGCCTGAGACCTTCTGGTGGTGGGGACGGCTGATCTCTGACGTTAGGGAGATGCAGAGGAGATTGGCAGATCCAAGGGTGTTTCTTGGTAAGGAAATCTGTAATCTCCAGGTATTAATACATGGAAAATATTCCTTCCTTATGGAGTCTAAAAGGATTATAATATATAGCTTTAAAACAAATAAAAATACCTTCTGTGTTGTGTATATGAGATGTGGAGAAGCTATCACACAAAATGTGAGATTACAGAGGAAATGTCATGGCCTAGAATACAAAGCAGAGATAGATGCATTCCGACAAGTATCCCATCGGTAATAACTAATATGCACACATAAAGTGAAAACTGGGCAGTTTAGAGCAAATGAAGCGTTTACCTAACACGACTAATTCTGTGCGCATGTTTCAGGTTTTTAAAATGGTGAAAATCGTGCAGAAAGAAATTTAATTTGGCTGCAGACATTGAATTAGAGTCTATTCTGTGTTTCTGTACTCAGAACTTTTCACTCACAAAAACTTAGCCCCTCCCTTCTATTTTGTGAGATTAAGAATAACAAGAGTATTGTGTCTTACCCAGAAATGCTTGAGATGCATTCTGGCTATGTTTGAAAATGATAAACTGCACAAAAATAAAATTACCACTGGATGAAGCAATCCCACTTCTGAATATATTCGCAAATAAATTGAAGTCAGGACCTTGAAGTGGTCTCTGCACCCCTGTGTATATTGCAGCACTGTTCACAATAACCAGGGAAGCAGCCCAGAGGTCCCTCCACAGACAGGCCCAGAAAATGCGTCATGTATACTATTCGGCCCTTACACAAAAAACATCTTGTCATTTGCAACAGCGCAAATGAACTTTTATAGAGAAAAACTGCTACCATTGCAGTAAGTAGTCAAGCCTAAACATTCATTGAATAAACTATGTACCATTTAGGGGAATTTTTCTAAGTTCTGCACACCTTTGCACTCATGTGTGAGTGCCTCATAATAGCAATCTCAATAGTTGACTTGTATTTTCCTAATGATTCATGGTTTTGAACACCTTTTTACACAACTGTTGGCAATTTGTACATATTTGGAGAAATGTCTAGTTAAGTCCTTTGCCCATTAAAAAAAAGGAAAATTATAGCCTGTAAGGAAATTTTTAAAAAGAAAGATGAAATTTTAGTGATTGCAAACACAACCTGCTCAATCAGCAGTATTGCTTCTAGTAAAGCTCGGAAGTTCCTGACACGTCTACTGAATTGTCTGAGTGCAACACAGCTGGTGGGTGATTTTGGCTTGTTTAATGCTTTTCCTTGAATACGTGACATTCAGCTAATTATATAACTAAATATCTGACTCAACCATACAGTAGTTAATTTAGTGGCCACGTGTGGACATGATATTACTCTTTACATCACGGGGGGAATTATATATATTCTCTTAGGCAGAGGAGGAAGCTGGACTCCCAGAGACGAGAGGTTTGGCGGTGGGGCCTCTGTCTGGCCGCTTGGTGCCTCGGTCACCACGTCCCAGGGAGACGGGCGGGCTGTGCTGGTCCTCAGGGCTCGTCCGCTCCATCTTCAGCTGCTATTCCATTTGGCACCATACTCATTTAGCATTTTAATCACATCACATTTGGCTTTGTCTCCTCGTGCAACCTTATTTGTGCTTCAGAACTGTTCTCATTCTGTTAGATTATTTTTGCTTCCACAGGGGAAATATTTCTCTTTCTACACTTTAACTAGCGGAGATCTTACTTTTGCTTTAGGGATGCCTGACGTGTGACCACCCCATCAAGAGTGGGTGTGGCAAGCACAGGGTAGGGCTGGGACTCCTGGATATGTGGTAAGAAAAGTAACTAAAAATAGACAGCAATTAGCTACATTTTTCCTGGAAAGATAATCCAACAGAATATAATTTTTACTCTCTTTAATTGGGTCGATTCTGGTTATTTTTACTATTGCAGAGAAAAGGAGTTTGGGTGCTGCTTTTTTATGATAAGAATCCTTCAGAAGAAATTGCTGAGGAATTACCATGGCGGAAAGACAGGTCTGGAGGCCCTCCCGGACAGGAACAGGTTGATTAATGTCTCTCCCTGCGCCTGAAGACGGAGTGTCAGTAACAAGGGTGCTCCAAGTACATTTTCCCTACAATGTCCGAATTCATATTATAATCAGCTAGATTGGAATTTTAGGTTGTTTTTTAATATTTGCATGGAGCACATTTAGGGGTTTAAAAATTGTCAGGTACTTAATCTTTTACAGTCAGATATCCGCTTCTCACGTGTTCCTGGGTAGCAAATCCTTTTTCGAGGCAGTCCTATTTCTAACATTCTTACCTTGTTGGGAATAATGATATCTTAATTAGTGTGACAATTCAAGTCTAGATTCCAACAAATACTCTTTCATATAATATCATGGGCATAATTAAATATATATTGAAAATATAATCATCATAATATAATCATCATAATTCTGTTAGGTATTAGTATTTTTTCTCTTGCTAGTTTGCCCCTGATAACATAGAATTTGAAATTAAAGATAGTTGTTGTGGCTAAATGTTGTCAGAGATCTAGTGAGTAATAAGATAATTAATTAAAAGAGATAAGAAGGATATAGAGGCCAGCGTTTTAATAGCAGAACACACACTTTACTTTTTAATTAAAATTTAACTTGTTTGAGAATCTAATTATTGTGACAGAATCCACAAGGAAGAGAAATGTAAGAAAGTCTCACAATGCAGCTAAATCTGTTAAAATCCAGAAAGAGAAACTCTGTTTATCTTCCCTTTCCTGGAATAAGTGATAAAAGGAAAGAAAACAAGAGGCCATTTTTAGGGTGTGTGTGTGTGGGGGGAGGTATAAAAAGAATAGTTTTAAGGGCAGTGCTCATGGCTCAAGGAGTGAGGCGCTGGCCCCATATGCCAGGGGTGACAGGTTCAGACCCAGCCCCGGCCAAAAAAAAAAAAAGAAGAAGAAGAAGAAAGAAAAAAAGAATAGTTGGTTGTTTTCTTTTTTTTCTTTTTCTTTTTCTTTTTTTTTTTTTTTTTTTTTGCAGTTTTGGGCTGGGGCTGGGTTTGAACCTGCCACTTCCAGTATATGGGGCCGGAGACTTACTCCTTTGAGCCACAGGCACCACCCAGAAAGGATAGTTTTAAATAAGTTTTGCCAATACAATAAACTCTTATTTGTTAAAAATCTAAATTTTCATTTGTCAACTGATGAAAACTTGCCTTTAAAAAAAAAAAACTAAAAGTGATTTCATTTTTATTTGTGAATTTTTCTATTGCTTAAAATTTCAAAACATAAATGTTTTTTGTTACGTGGGTCACTTTTACAAGGCTTCAGTCCAGGCTTTTAGTGTTCTCTGTACCAGGCTGGTACGTCTTCATCTCATTCCCTGCTCACCTGTCCCCTTTCTTTGTCTCTAATTATTGGTGAGTGCAGGTGGTGTGTGTTTTTCCATTCCTGTGATGTTTCATGTTGAATAATGTTCTCCGGTTCCAATCGAGTAGCTGTGAAAGACGTTATCCCATTCACTTTTAAGGCTGAATAATACCGCGTGTGCACGCTCGAGTGTGAGTTCCTTCTCGCTCTCTCTCTCTCCATATATATATATATG
>CAUYON010067787.1:0-31781 GCA_963573935.1 Arctocebus calabarensis | reverse complement strand
GGGCGGGTGGGGGGCAGTAAGAGTGAGACAGCGGGAGGGAGGGAGGGAGGACGGACGGGTAGTGGGGGGAGGCGCGGAGAGGGGAAGGGAGGAAAGGAGGGGCAGGGGGTGGGCGGGAGGAGGGGGGAAGGACAAACATCTTTGTCTCTCCCTACCATTTTTTTTTTAATAATTTGTGTCCCATTCTAGGGAATTCCCCCCCACTGTAGTATTCTGTAGTATTCTGCTGCTTAAAAACTTGTTCCAGAAGTTGAGTAGCGATTCAACCAGGTAGGTTTAAAGGCCTTATGGACATGGGCTTAGCAACCACATGGTCTCTTCACCTCCCTCTGCTCAGGTTTCTCTGAAGTAGTTAAAAAAAAATGAAATGAAACACCAGAGTCTCCAATTTTCCCACTTTACCATTCATGTCTTTATACCCACCCCAACATTGCTTTAGTTACTAACCAGAGTATTTTATTTTCTACTTGCTAAATTTGTTTTGATGAACATAAAAAGAGCAGTAAAAGGGAGGTAGAGCAGAAATTTGATCCCTTCAGAAAACTTCCAGTATTCTAGAAATAATTATATGAATTGATTGACTCATCCATTTGCATATTCATTTACATAATATTGACTGAGGACAGCAGGGCATGTCCCTTTGTTGGGGACACAGTCCACTCCTACTCCATGGCTGAGGTTTGCAGCCCCCCACGCCTTCTCCAACGCCGAGAGGGAGGTGTGCCGGGGGTCCAGGCTGGCACTAATGGAGGCATTTGGGGAGATTAATATATGGAAAGCCTGCCAGGTGCTGGGAGCTGGATGCAGAATGAAGCTGCCCAAGTAATAAGAGGGCCAAGAGCTCCAGGAAGAGAGAGCCCAGTGGGGTCACCAGCTGAGTGCCTGTATTCCATCACATGGAAAGCCAGAGCCAGCGTCGGACTTTGTAGTTTTATGATCTGATAAATTCCATTTTTGCTTAATCTAGTTTGTGTTCCATTTCCGTCACTCACAACAGAAAGGACACTGAAAGGATGCTAAAAATATTCTACTGTCAGTCTTACTTTTAGATGTAGTTGCAAGTTTTTTCTCTTCTATCTTCAAATGCACAGGAAATGCAAAGAGGCTATGTCAGGAGCTATTCTGCTCTTTGTTAACAGAGGAATGGAATTAATAATAATGCCTGGCGTGACGAGCTAGATTATTAGTGTTATATGTAAAGTTGATAAGGACACCAAGGTAATAGCGACTAAATGCAAAAATATAACGTCTCTTCATGCCCTCCACCTGCCCCGCTGACCACACCCCTCCCACTCAGATGGAGCGTTTGGCCTGAGACCCGTTTGTCTCAGAGTCCGGACGAACACCTGCTCCTGCCCTCAGCTCCTGTTCCCAAACTGGCTTCAGTTTGCTCTTGGCACTACTCTAGGGGAGCTGACAAATTTATTTCTCCTAGAATTTGTTAAATGTAGAGCTTTTGAAAGTAGAGTTTTTATAATACTTTTCATGAAGCATTTCATCTTCCTGGTTAACCTATGAGCTTATGTTAAATTCTTTTTGTTTTTTAGCCTCACTTGAATTATATTTTGCCCGCTTTTTTCTCTGCTATTGCCTTTGGACGTGTGGGTGCCATTGGCTAGTTAGTCCATCTTGGTATACTCAGGGAAAACATGGGGGGTAAAGTTTTGGCATAGTGAGCAGAAAATACTAGTTGATTTGCAATAAGTCTTGATAGACTTAGTATATTGGTTATTTGGCTCCGAGCAGTAAATACTTAACCTTTTAAAAAGTTGTAATGTTTCATTCTGGTTCATCAGCCTGCTTGTCCTTTTTTTTTTTTTTTTTTTTTTTGGAAAATAAACAAAAGACCCAGAAGTTTCTGCATTTTATTTAACTTGGCTGTATTATTTTTGAAGAATTTAACACCCTTTGCTCTGACCTACACTTCTTGTCAATGGCTAAAATTTTGAAATGAGCAGTGGAAACTTCATTAAAAGATTAGCTCATGGAGTAATAGTGTCAATGAAGTGATCTATTTGAAAATAATAGATTAATTGCTGCCCACAATTTGTGAAACAAATTTGTGACATATCTTTTTTTTTTTTTTTGGTAGTTTTTGGCAGGGGCTGGGTTTGAACCCGCCTCCTCCGGCATATGGGGCCAGTGCCCTATAACTATATCTTAGTGATGATATAGTTATAGGGCACAATTAGCACAGTTTCTGGCACATAACAAGAGCCACATAACAATTTGTACATAAAAGTATATACAGGAATAACTCAATAAACAGATAAATGACATGCATTTGAAAAAGGATGTATAAAGTGAATTATTAAGATTGTTTTCTTGGACATAAAAAGAAATACATTGGGGGATCTTTCAGATATTTTAGATAGATAAGGATGAAAAACCAAGGTCATTTCTACAAATAACAGACTTTTTTCATTTAGAGTATAGTTCTCCCATCGCAGGCATATTTAAAGCTTTCTCCAATATTCTGTATTTAAAAAACCTCCGTATGCCTCATGGCTTTATCTACCATTTTTTTTGTCTGTTTCTGTTCATTCTACCTACAGTAATTGAAATATTACTCATAAATCATCCCCCACAATCTTAACAGAAAAAAGCTAGAGGTTATTCAACTTCATTATTAAAATAACATTAAGGCACTTTATGAAGATACCTTCTTATCTCAGAGAACAGAAAATTAAAGCCATCCAAACCAAAAAATTGTGAAGCAGCTAACAAAGGGTCTTCAGATAGGGAGGCTGAGGCAAGAGAATCGCTTAAGCCCAAGAGCTGGAGGTTGCTGTGAGCAGTGTGACGCCACGGCACTCTACCCAGGGCGATAAAGTGAGATTCTGTCTCTACAAAAAAAAAAGGGTCTTCAGAGAATTTATCGTCTTATGTGCTTTTAAGATAGTCTGATTCATTCTCATCTCATTTTTAATCTACTTTGATTAAGAATGGAAAATAAATCCTAATAGGACATATCAAAGTGGTAAGTCAACAAAAGAGTCTTACAAATTGTAAGAGACAAAAAATACATATTTGCAAAATAGTAATATTTCTACAAAATAATATTGAACATTCCTGAAGTGATTGTATACATTATTGTTTCAAAAACCTACTTTTTCATTTGTCTCATCTTTTTGGAATCAGGCTGCCAATCTGTATGAGAAAGGTCATAGCCTACTCACATCTGCATAGAAAGTTATTTATTTTATTATCATGCACCTCTCACCTGTCAAGTCTGGATTATACCTTTAGGTGCAAACATTTTCTAGGTAGGCTGTACAAATAAGGATTTGAACTCTAGGAGCAAAATGATACATTTAAATCTTAATTCTGCCTTCTGGACAGGTTAAACTCCAATTTTCTGCTATGAAATGTAGAAATAATAGCATTATTGTTTACTTAGGAAGCAAATGATATAATACATTTCACAGTGCTCAGCATGGCATCTGACATAGTCAGTGATCATAATTACTATTACCATAGATGTGGCATAGAAAATAGGTGAAATATTTTAGGCCATGGGCCTCGTTGCCACAATATGTCTAAAGTAATATATGGAGATATCATATAACTGATCTTTACTTCCTCTTAAATATACAGTCAGAATGATTTTAGTACCATAATTCTGACACATAACTTTGTTCAGGAAAAAAGAACTGTAAGTGGAATCCTACTGGGCAATGCTTCCTGAACTCTCCAGATGAAAAGGAGATGAATTTTCTCTCTCTTCTTGCTTGGAACTTCAGCAATTCCTGGAGGTGGAGCAGCCCAGCAGTGAGACAGAGGAGTCTGTTTTCTTGGCCAATGCCTCAGATCTCAACTGGACTCCAAATCTGAGATTCCCCATTGTATACCAAAAGTTAAAGCCTTTGTCTAGTTTCAGCTGCTACTTTTCACTCTCTGGTACATACAGCTCAATGCAATCCTGATTGATACTCAATGGTAGCTTCAAATAAATAAAGTTAATAAACACTTTTAAAATATGTACAGTCTTGAATCTGTGTATCTAAATTGCAAAAGCAAAAACATGAGACTAGCTACTGCATTTAATAGCATTAGAGTAAACAAATGGCACATTTAGAATGTGGAATAGCTCATGTTCCTGACACCTATAAATAAAATACTGCTGTCGGAAAACTCAGTGCTTGCTCATATCGCCTTTTCTTGTCACCTGCAATCAGCCCAGCAATAGCCTTTGCTTATCATGTTATTTTAAAATTATTACTTATTGATGAATCTTCCTAATAAGAACTATAATTTCCTCTAAGGCAGAACATACATCTGAGTTACTTTTGTCTCTTGCGTGTAAAACAGTGTCTGGTGCCACTAATTCTTTCACTTCCTTACTAATCCTTTCAGTTGGCAAACATTGTCATTTGCTTCTGGTGACCTATGAAGTGCTGGGTGCTCTTCTTGGTACAGATGCTTGCTGCTGGTGCAGTGAGCAAAACAGACAGACACGTTCGCCCCTTTGGAGCTTATGAAATTTACACCCCCATCGGTATTGGTTAAGTGAAAAGCTGTACACATGCTGCAATTGTTTCTACATTTATGAATATACAAAAACACAATGGAATGATAAAGGAAAGAAGCCTGTACAATACCTTGATTATCTCAAGATACATTTTGGTCCTCATTTCATGCTGCCTGGAGAGTGTTTATTAACATGCACCATTTTTAGCACCGGTAAATGAATCCCAAAGCAATGCTTTTCCAGCACAGAATCTTATTTTGAGACCCACAGTCATGTCTTCAGGCTTTTGTGGATAAATTTGGTACCACAAAGATATTTGTAGGCTCAACGTGGAAAAAGTAAAATTCCTTTTCCTCCATTCCAAAATCGCTTTTGGTTGTTTACCCAATCTACCTCATAAAAACGCCTCCATGAACCATTCATAAAGGGGACCTTGTTATTCTTCTCTTTCATAGGTGTCCCAGCATTTCCACATATGCATAAAGCCCACCCCTCTGCAGAGTGCAGGAAGTGTGTCCCTCACCTCTCTGGCCTTTCTCCAGAAAAGATCACATCATCACTAGCAGTTGCAGGAACACATCACTCCTTTTTTTTCTCTTTGCTTCTTTCTGGGGAGCTCTGCTCCTCCCCCCTGGCTAACTCTTTCTGGAGCATCACCTCTGCCTGCAGACTGTCCATCACTATCCAAACTGGGCATGCCATGCCACTCACTCCTACCGCAGAGAGGAAAATATTTTTTAAATGCCTAATTTTCCAAAGACTCATTTTTGGTCAATTTAACATTAGATGGAATAGACAGGAGGCGAGGGGAGTTTTTACTTTTCCCTCCAAAAAAAGGTCTTTTTCCTTGTTTTATAAAATTCCAGTATATTTTTCTTATTTTCAAGAATTTAATCTAAACTTGTGAAGCTAGCAAAAACTAAGGCAGTCTGTATTCCATAAATATAAGTCGCTTATGACATATTTATAATAAAAACTCATGTTTAAAAGTATATTAAATTAATAAATTTTTAATAAGTTTTATGAGTAAAAATGTGTTTCTTCGTTTAGTAAGCTACACTCAATTACTAGCAGATTGAATTGTACAAAATACATTTTTTAATATTCCTATAGTGTTTAAAGTTACACAAACACCCCAAAAACATCTATATGAAACTATATTTTAGAAAAGAAGATAATATAATACTTACTTTACCAAACAAATACAAATGTCTACAATGCTATAAAAATAGGAGTTCAAAAAGAAAATGAGAACCCTAAAATTATACCATATCATTGCTTAATAGTTCATAATATAGTTGTGAAATAACTTTACTTCAGTGGGGGAAAAAAAAATTATGAAAACTCTTTGATTTCTTTTCTAATTTTCTACAATATTTACTAAACTTCATTTATATTTTCTCTTCAAGTATCTCAAGAAATATTCTAAATATTTAAGATTCTGGAGGGAAAAATTGAATCAAATCAGTACCTCTTAACTCTTTCCTACTCTTCATAATAGTAGAAGTGAAAATTTTTACCAATGCCACTGTCTTAAGTTTTCTTATCCTTATAGTTATCCCTCTGTAACTTCTAAAAATTCTAGTGTATCTTGAATACTCATATTTTCTTGATGTCCCTAGGGGTATTTTTTTTTTTTATTGTTGGGGAATCATTGAGGGTACAATGAACCAGATTATACTGCTTGCATTTCTTAGGTAAAGTCCCTCTTATAATTATGTCCCACCTCTAAGCGGGATGTCACACACCATGAACCCTAGGAGTATTTGATTTGGTGTGATAGAAACAATTCTTGATGGTCCTTAATTTTTCACTTCCTAAGGACCTTAGGACTCCTCCAATCATATGTGATCATGGAATGAGCTAGAAAATGGATCGAGGGCCTCTCAGAGAATAGAGCATGATCTGCAAAGGTGTGCGCTTCTCCCACACAGAGTGGGAGCACCCCTGTTGGGTGGGGGTGTGTGAATGTTATATCTATCTAAATGTTTATAGCCGTATCTTTTTCTCTGTCTGTATACCCATGTCTAAATCAATTAATCTGTCTTCTAACATTGAGTTCCTAGGAGCACAACATATGTCTAAATAACACACATGGAATAAGCAAACAGAAAAGGGCACTATTTCAAATAGAAAGGTGTGTTTCTCAGCACAGTTTTGTTTATGTTCGCCTGGAAACATTGTGGTTACATATGGTGTTGCCTTCCAAAGCCAGGAAAATATAAGAAAATTTCCATACAGCATTCCTTAATTTGGGGGAAACTTCTCTCAGGGCCTTTTTGTGGCTACTGTGTTTAAATATGTTTAAGGGACTGACAAGTTATACTGCATTTAATGTCCAATATCCAATATGCTGAAAAAGAAGCAGCCATAGAGAGTAAATAGAAATGATGTCTCCTTCTGGCTAAGGATTCTCTCTAAGAATCCATCCTTTTTGGTGCCCAATAAAACCTTTTTAGGAAGGCTTCTATTGGGAAGCCTTATGACAGTGTACAGGAAACTTCTAACAGCATAGAACTCCACCTAAGTTTTCCTCCATTTTTTAAATCCTACTTTGTTATGTTGTTCTTATAGGGACACATTTCCTTAGTACAGCAACTGCCCTATCCTGTACGTCCAGTCATCAAAGAGTTAGGAATTAATGTTACTTCCCATCTGAGGAGTGGGTGTCAACTGCACTATCTCAATTGTGTTGCCAAGTTTTGATCAATAATTTGGTTATTTTTGCTCCAACAGTCAAATCGAACATTGAGATGAGCACTTTGCCTCTGGTTCAGAGCTGCAGGTGGAAGTGTCCAACTGGCTTCAATCCAGAGAGCAACAGCAGCCACGCCAAAGGGGTCACGGGTCAACCAGAGGCACAAGTGCATTGGCTCACCTCCAAAGCAAAAGATGAGGTCATCTTAGCCAGTAGCTCTACAGAAACAGCAGCTCTGCAGGGATATCAAATGAACAGTGTAGCTGTGGGATTCTTGAAATTTGGTGAGACATTGGGATCCTTGAGCAGCGCTTATTGATTTGATGTTATTTTGAATCGTTTAATTTCTTCAAGCATTTGCCCACACTCCTAGGACTTAAAAGACAGTGATAAACTCCAGAAAGTTGAGAGCCACAGCATCTGTAAATAAATAAAACTGTACAGAAATAAAAGAAAAAAACTTAATATATTTTTCTTCTGAAACAGAGAATAATTGACCTTAAGTTAGGACTTGTTATATTATTAAAGAATTGAATAGTTTGGGTTGCCTATTTTTGCATAACAAACCACCCAAAACTTCGTAGCTTTAAACAATGGTAATATTTCACTCAGAAATCAGGGACTTGGGCAGGCTTCCATGGGGACAGGGACAGTTTTTTTCTTCCACTTTGGTATCCCTGGGTCAGATCAAAGGTGTGAAGCTGAAATCCTCTGAAGATTCATTCACTCGCATGTCTGGTCTGCATGCTGCTGGGACCTTAGCTGGGGCTGTCAGTCATCACACCCTACATAACCTCTATATTTGGTCTGGGTTTCCTTAAGATATGGTTCTAAGGGCAAGTGTCCCTAAAGAGAGAGCCAGATAAAAGATGTGCCACTTTCTATGATCCAGCTTTAAAAGGCATGCATTTTCATGTCTTCAACATCCTATTTGTCAAAGTAATCACATAGGCTCACCCAATTTCAAGAGATAGAATAATGATACCACTTCTTAGCGAGAAATAGCCAAGGTTATGGAAGAGCACATCAGACCAAAAATACTGCTGTTGCTAATTTAGGAAAATACAATATGTTACAGACTGCCCTTGGCCGTGGTGATTCACATCCTTCCCACATGCAAAATATATTGTAGTGAATTTTCTATTTGCCCTGCCTTTTTCGATGAGTTCTTTTATTTTTTATTTATTGGGTTGTTTTCTTCTCTTTTTAAAATTCCTCTTTTCCCTTTATAGTTTCAAAAATTATGCACATTACTCTTTTGACGTTTTAAAAATATCTACCCTACATATTTTTCCATACATACTAATCTAACATATTTTAAAATTGATGAACAGCTTCATGTTTTTCCCAGCAATGCAAGGATCCTAGCACACCTTATATCTCTGATTATCTCCTCCCAGCTTGATACATGCCCTAGCTTGGGCGGCTATAACCAAATACCATATTCCAGGTGGATGTCACAAACTGAATGCGTGTCTCCTCTCAAAATTAATACATGGAAGTCCTATGTCCCAACATGGCGACTTTAGGAAGTGGGACAGTTGGAAAATAATGAGGATTAGAAGAGGAAAGGGACCTTACCCTTGTAAGTGTCCTGAGAGAGCTTGTTGCCCTCCGCTGTCTGCCACATGCAGGAATAATGCGAAGTCAGTAGCCCGTGACCTGGAAGACCTACTCACCAGGACCTGGCCGTGCTGGCATGTGGTCTTGCACGTTGAGCCTCCAGAACTGTCTGCAGTAAATTTGGGGGTGTATAAATCACCCAGTCTATGGGCGTTTGTTGCAGCAGCCCAGACTAAGGCAGTGGCTTAAACATGAGATATGTATCTCTAGCAGTTGTCAAGGCTGGGACATCTGAGACCCCGATGTCTGATTTGGTGTCCAGCCAGGGCCCTCTGCCTGGTTTTCAGATGGCCACCATTCTGCTGTGTCCTCACACGGAGGAAAAATGGGTTCTGGCCTCTTCTTCTTGTAAGAGCTTTCATCGTATTCTAGGGCCTCACTGATTATCTCATCTAAATTTCATTACTTGCCAAGGCCCCACCTTCAAATACCATCACGTTAGGAACAAAGGCTCAAGCATGTGAATTTTGGTAAACACAATTATTCAGCCCCTAGCAATATACTATTACTTTCCAGTATTTTAAATTTGGCTTATTGCCCCATCGAATATTACCTATTGTTATTTTTGCCTTAAAATATAGAAAAATGCCGTCGATTATTGTTATATTAACCCTCACTCTTACCAGTATTTTTCCTCATCATTTCTTGTTCATTAAGATGATTCACATATGATTGATTCATTTTTAAAGTGTACAATTCATCAAGTGTTGGTACATCCACAGTGCTGTGCAATGATCACCAATATCTAATCTCAAAACTTTTTTTACCATTTCCCAGAAGAAAACCAACACTAGTTAGCAATTTCTCCCACTCTTCTCTGCTCCTAGCAACCACTGATATTCTTTCTGCCTCTTGGATATGTCTATTCTGGACGTTTAATATAAATAGAATAGTATCGTAAAAGAAGAGGTGACCTTTCTTATTTGATTTTTCACTTAGCATGACATTTTCAAAGTCTGTTCATGTTGTAGATGTATTAGTACCACCTTCCCTTTTATAACTGAATAAAAATTCATAGCATGGATACACTTTAGATAGTTTATCCATCATCCGTTGATAAACATTTTTCTCTTTTCTTCTGTTTTCTGGCTATTATGAATAATGCAGCTATGAATGCAAAAGGGTTTCCTTCATGCCAGCCCCTTTTTTCATTTTTACCAGCAACATACAAAAGTTCAAATTCTCTGCATCCTGACCTACATTTGTTATTTTTCTAGGGTTTTATTTTTTTGTTTCTGTTTTGTTTGTTTGTTTTAATTAAAGACAACTTAGTGGGTATGAGGTAATATTTTGCTTTGTTTTCAAAAGACAATAGCTTTTGAATCATCATGAAATACCATTTATCTATATTTTTCTTTGACTGCTTTTGCTGTAATATACATAAGAAACTAGGCCACGCACAGGGACTCATGTCTACCTCACACTTTGAGAGGGTGAGGCTGGAGTTTGGTTTGAGGCCATGATTTCCTGACTAGCTTGGGCAATAATGCAAGACCCCCCTTCTCTACAAAACATAACCTTTGCAAAAGCCAAGTTTGAAGATTTATATCTCTTTTCTTCTAAAAGTTTTATGATCTTATCTCATCCATTTAAATCTTTGGGTTATTTTGAATCAATTTTTTTTTGTAGAGTGTTAGGTTGACAGACATCTCCAACTTTATCCTTTTGTATGTGAATATCTGATTGTCTTAGCCCCATTTGTTGATAAGACAATATTTGCCCCATTGAATAGTCTTATCACCCTTGTTAAAAATCAATGGACTATTTGAGTTCATTCTGAGCCTCTTCTACTCCAGTGATCTACGTGTATATACTTATGCCTACACTTCACTGTTAGAAGACTTGCTTTTCACTAGGTTTTGCAGTAGGTGTTGAGCTCAGAAAATGAGGGGACCTTTTTTTTACTTTTTCAAGATTGTTTTATCTATTCTGGTTGCCTTGTATTTTCATATAAATTGTAGGATAAACCTGTCATGTCTATAAATAAGAATGTTAACATTTTGACAGGTATTGCACTGAATCTCTAGTTCAATTTGGGGACTACTATCATCTTAACAATGTTATATCTTCCAATTCTTGTATGGGAAATACCTCAATTTTACAATTTCTTTTAATAATGTTGTATAGTTTTCACTATACTGACCCACATTCACTATAATCCCTTTCAGCTTCACTTTTTTCATCTGGGATTCTATTCCTTTAGTTTAAGATTTTCAATTCTGAGAATCTGTTGTCAATTCTAGATTTTGCTTGTTTGAAGACTTCTTTCTTTTGCACTTTTAATTGTAAGACATTTTTTGCTTGTTATTGAATGCCAAGCTGATATCTACTTTCTTTTAATATGCTTAACCTAGTGTTTTGAAATATTTTGGCTTTCAATGCTGTTGATACTGTGAGTCTGATTGCCATTCTTTCCCTTTCTATGTTCTCCAATCATTCTTACTATTTATACCTTGAAAGGAGTTTCTATATAGTCACCCATACTATATGAAAATAATAACAATGAATAATTTAATTTCCTTTATTTTAGTCATATCAATTCTTTTTATTTTTTATTGTTTCTGTTAGTAATGTTTATTGTTTCTGTCAGCACAATGTTCAATAGAACTGAAAAAATAGATATTTTTGTACTATATCTGAGTTGAAGGGAAGTCATATTCTTTACCATTTCTTGTTTAAGTTGATATTTTTTGTAGTATTCATTATTTTTTGAGGTGGGGTCTCACTATATTGTCCAGGCTGGACTAGTCCTTCTGGACTTAAGTGATCTTCCTGCCTCAGTCTCTAAAGTAGTTGAGACTACTGATGCCCATCACCACACTAAGCTGTTGTATTTGTTTAATCTCCAACTGGTGCCCATCACCACACTAAGCTGTTGTATTTGTTTAATCTCCATTTTGTGAATGATAAAAGATAATGACATAGAAAAGGTAAACAAATTATTTTATTTCATTCATTTCCCATGTTGGAATTAGGAATATAATCTAGAATTTTAAACCAATGCCTTCGTTAATCTTATCATGTTTAGCTCTGTGATATTTAATGTGTCTGTAGAAATCCAAACCATATTTTCTTATTTTTTTTTGAATATTTAAAGCCTGAAATAAGCTAACTTCTTAATGAACATCAAGTTTATTAGGTAACTCAGAATTTGTGCTTTTTTAAAAAAAAAAAATTCTGATCAACCAGTGAATAATTAACTCTGGCATTTTTCTACTAAATTTTTAATATCTTATAATGTAAATATTTCAAGAACATCATCAGCAAAGCAACATTTATCTTTCCTTCAGAGAATTTAAAGGGTGCATTTCTAGAAACTCCCTTGCTTTATTATCACTCTAGCAAGACCCAAAGTAAAGATTATCTACATTGTTTAAAATATAGCTTAAAATATTGTTGAATTTGAACTAACAATAGTATTCCTAGAAAAAATAGCCACATATGTTTAAGTGGGAGTTAAATTTATGATAAATAGGGACTTAGAGACATGTAATGAGTATTTGAATATTTTCCTCATTCAAACCTTATTTAAATGTAAAATGCCAAAACAAAATAAGAGTCTTAATTCATTATAGTGACATACCTTGAAATTTTAAATTAATCCTTTTCTATATTTTAGCACAAAGAATCTAACATATATTTTTTTATCATATGTTTCCAGTAACTCATTTATCATGTGCATGCAAGCAGGCTCTAAGGAGGTATGCTGAAACTTGGAGATAATCCTTTATAGATTCCATGGTCTCTGTAACCCAGAGCCTTAGACAAGAGCTTGCTATGCTGATGGCCATCCGGCTTTGGCTAAAGGCCACATGAAAAGCTATAGAGAACTTCAATTAATTCTTATACATGCTTGGGGATCTCTCTAATTACTGAACTAACTTCCTACACTCATGAAAAGTTATAGAGAACTTCAATTAATTCTTGTATGTGCGTGGGTTTCTCTCTAATTACTGAACTAACTTCCTACACTGTGTTGTTGGAATTGCTACATCACACAGTTACAGAGCTGGTTGCATCATAGCAGAAAGCTAGTGATGTGCTTGCCAAATGAGGAAATAGACCTTCAACTGGAGAACTGGAAGATGAAGTCATATTCCTGCCTTTGAGTGCTGCACAGAGGCAGTGTGGAAGGTTGTTGGTGCTACCTCAGTCTACTTTGAGACAAGGACTTAGCTTATCTGGAATTCTATTTTTTTCATAATCTTTCAGACAATAAGGAATTAGTAATAAAAGATGTATTCTTTCAATCTATTCAGGTGGGTGAGGATTGTTGCTAAATGCCAATTTTAATCTGGCACATGTCACTAATAGTCTACTGTGTTCCAGGAATGCTACTTCCAAATGGCACCATGTAGTATGTATTGAGGCAAAGGACATCAAGTAGACCTATGGTAACCCTGATGGATGGGGAGATAGAAAAGTTCAGATCAAATATCCTGTCATGACACTACTCCAGTAAAAGTGATGTATCCCTGAGTCAGTGTCTACCCTTATGTTTCAGGAGTGACATAAGATAAATGCATTTCTCCGTCTTAAAACACCTGTGCAGCACAGGTCAATAATCACTTTCCCTGTAAGGCAGTACTTTCAGCATACCTGTAAGCTCCAGCATCCTCCTTATTAGTGACCTGTTCCTAATGTCATAGTGATGCCACCTTCATATATGTACCTCTTCTATTACATTTTCTATGAGTGCTCTGGTATTATGTTTTTAAGTCACAGATTCAAGGAAGGAAATCTCAAAAGGCCAATTTACTTGCTCTTTGGCATGTCTAATGGTCAGCCATGGTTGCTTCAAACACTGGATCTTGTGCTCTAGAATATATAATTTCTAAGAATTTTGCTGATAACATCAGTTTGTTGGTCTAGGTAAAAGAGGTAACTTTATTTGTAAAACAGACTAAGATTTAGTAGCCATGACTTACTGTTCCCTAGAAACTTACTTAATCCCAAAATAGTTCATCCTTTTATCTGTTGTTTTTTTATAATCCTGAAAATCCCTTTGATCAAAATGCTGTCTGCCCAATCTAAGAGAGAATGAGTACAAAGAAAGAGAGATGGGATCATGTGGCCCAGGGCAAGTATGCAGAGAAATCCCTGAACAAATGCTTCCTATTACTTTTCTTTTGAATACTGATGATTAGTCATAAATAAAAGAAGAAAGGGGGTTCCTGTAGGTGAGAAAAGAAGATTTAGTATCAAAAAGGCAACATCTGGGCTGATAATAAGGCCAAAGAAAGAATCAATAACTACAACATCAGAAACTACTGTCAAAGAATTAGCTATTATCTGCAGGATTCTCTACCAGGACAAGGCATTCAAATTATGAACAAGAATTTTCATACTATTCGTAGAAGACTACTGATTTGTTTAGACCATAGACATATTTAGGTTTCTCAGAATATTATAGACAGCAGAGTATATTGATAAAGAATATGTTTTGCAAGCATATTTTTGGTATGTAGTCAGAGCTAGTGTGGGACTATTTGGGTCAGTTTTTCAAACTTTCAGGTTGACTCTGAGAAGTTGGAACCTTGCCTAGAATAGCATGGTCTGATCTTACAGCATATATGGCTAATATATTAGATAAAATTTAATTGGTCAGTTTTTAAAATATCTGTGTCAGTCTTACTTCCCAAAAGAGCCTTTCTTAACTGATTATGTAACACTGCCCCAGTTTGATTTAAGGCCCTTAGTCTATGCAATATATTCACTTTATATATTCTGCCAACAAAAATTCAGGGGGCAGAGCAAGATGGAGGACCAGAAGGATCATTCAACTGAACTCTCCTAGGAAGACTGGAGGAAAAGAAAGAATTCAGCCATACCTGGCATGAAGACCTTACCCAGACTTATGACTCAGGGAGAACAGCAAGGAGGTGGTTAGCTGGATACAGAGTATGATCTGGAGTGGTTGAAATCTGATGAATTAGGCAAGTTATTGCAACTGGCTGGCCCCCCACTAGGTCCAGGTTGGGAGGAAGCCTTTCTGGAGTTTTTAGTTGTTGGGGAAAGCTGCACACTGAGTGGATGAAAGATATGTGGAATATAGAATGAATTTGGTGGAGCTTAAGGAAATAAAGGAGACAATTAGGAAATGCAAAGGTATAGTAAAAAGTATGAAAAATACTTAAGACCATGGAGAAGAAAGAACCTTAGAGCTAGAGGAGAAAGTTTTTGAATTAACCCAAGTAGATAAAGAGGCAGAAAAGAAGAGAGGGAAAGCAGAACAGGGGCTTAGAGAACTATGAGACTCCATAAAGTATTCAAACATATGAATAATAGGGATCCCTGAAAAGGAAGAATATTGTCCCAAAAGAATGGAAGCCCTACTGGAGACCAATTTTAATGCTCCCAGATTTATGAAACAAACCTTGTTGTGTCTGAGCAATATGATATCCCGTAACAACATAATAGTTGGGGACTTTAATACCCCTCTGAGAAAACCGGACAGATCCTCTAAATAGAAACTAAACAAAGATACAAAGGACTTAATGTGATCCTAAAACAAATGAGATTAATAGACATATATAGAACACAACATCCCAAACTTAAGGAATATACATTTTTCTTCTCATCAGCCCATGACATGTACTCTAAAATCGACCACCTTCTAGGATACAAATAAAACCTCAGCAAAATTTAAAAAAATACAAATTATACCTTGCATCTTCTCAGAACACAAGGCAATAAAGGTGGAACTCAACCCCCCAAAAAACATTCATCCTCACACAAAGACTTGGAAATTAAACAACCTTATGCTGTATGATAATTGGGTTCTGGAAGAGATAAAAGAGGAAATCATTAGATTCCTCAAACATAACAACAATGAAGAAACAAAGTCCCAAAACCTGTGGGATACAGAAAAAGTGATGATCTTAAGAGGGAAATTTATCACATTAGATGCCTACATTTGAAAATCATAAAAAGAGTGCATCAACAAACTCATGAACCATCTTATGGAATTGAAACAAGAAGACCAATCTAATCCCAAATCCCACAGAAGAAAAGGAATAACCAAAATTAAATCAGAGATTAATGAAATTGAAAACAATAGAATGATTCAGAAAATTAACAAAATACAAAGTCAGTTTTTAAAATAAATAAATAAAATCAATAAGTCTTTTGCCATATTAACTAGAAACAGAAAAGTAAAATTTCTAATAACCTTGATCAGAAATGAAAAAGGGAAAATAACAACAGATGCTACAGAGATACAATAGACTGTCCCTGAGTACTCTAAGAAACTGTTGCTCAGAAATATGACAATGTGGAGGAAATAGATCAATACCTGGAATTATACCCTCTCCCTAAACTTAATCAAAAAGAAATAGATCACTTGAATTGACTGATTTCAAGAAGTGAGATTGAAGAAACAATAAAAAATCTCCCAACAAAAAAGGTCATGGTCCAGATGGCTTCACACCAGAATTCTATGAAGCCTTTGAAGTAGAGCTTGTACTCATACTGCAAAAAATATTCCAAAAAATTGAGAAGAAAGGAATCTTCCCTAACACCTTCTATGAAGCAAACATCACCCTGATACCAAAACCAGAAAAAGACCTAACTAAAAAGGATAATTTCAGACCAATTTCACAATGAATATAGATGAAAAATTCTCAATAAAATGCTAGCCAATAAATTGTAGCTACACATTAAAAAATCATTCATCATGATCAAGTAGGTTTCATCCCAGGGGTGCAAGTCTGGTTTACCATACATAAGTCCACAAACATACTTCAACCTATAAACAGAAGCAAAAACAAAGACCATATGATCCTCTCAATAGATGCAGAAAAAGCATTCAATAAAGTTCAGCATCTTTTTCTAATTAAAATATTTAAGAATTTAGACATGGGTGGCACATTTCTTAATATGATCAAAGGCATCTATGACAAACCCACAGCCAATATTATACTGAACCGAGTAAAACTGAAAGCCCTTCCACTTAGAACTTGAACTAAACGAGGTTGTCCTCTATCATCACTACTATTCAACATAGTACTGGAAGTTCTAGCTAATACAATCAGGCAAGAGAAGGAAATAAAGGGCATCCAAATGGGTGCAGTGGAAGTCAAACTCTCACACTGAGCTAATATTATGATCTTCTACTTAGAGAACCCCAAAGACTCAACCACAAGACTCCTGAAAGTGATCACAAAATACAGCAATGTCTCAGGATATAAAATCAATGTCCACAGTAGCCGTTGTATATGCCAATGACAGCCAACATGAGAAGCTAATTAAGGACACAATTCCTGAATTAGTTTCAAAAAAAAAAAGAAGAAGGAAATACCTAGGAATATACATAACAAAAGAGGTGAAGGACCTCTCCTCCCTAAGAAAAGAAATAGCAGAAGATATTAAATGGAAGAACATACCATGCTCATGGCTCATCAACATTGTTAAAATAGCTATACTTACCCAGTGAAATCTGCAGATTCAATGCAATCCCCATTAACATACCATCATCATACGATCATGATTTGGAAAAAATAATTCTTCATTTTGTATGGAACTACAAGAAACCCCATATAGACAAGGCAATTCTTAATAATATAAACAAAGCCAGGGGTATCACCCTATC
Source organism: Arctocebus calabarensis (assembly GCA_963573935.1). Taxonomy (NCBI): domain Eukaryota; kingdom Metazoa; phylum Chordata; class Mammalia; order Primates; family Lorisidae; genus Arctocebus; species Arctocebus calabarensis. The sequence continues at coordinate 14,399 of CAUYON010067787.1, read as the reverse complement.
AGACTTTAAGCTGTACTACAAGGCCATAGAGATCAAATGAGCATGGTATTGGCACAAAAATAAAGTTGACATTTGGAACCAAATAGAAAACTGTGAGGTGAAACTAACCTCTCACAGCCACCTGATTTTTGATAAACTAAAGAAGAACATACACCAGGGAAAAGAATCCCTATTCAAGAAATGGTGCTAGAAGAATTGGATAACCACATATAAAAGACTGAAACTAGGCCTGCAGTTCTCAACACTTACAAAAAATTGATTCAACAGAGATAAAAGATTTAAATCTAAGGCATGAAAAAATAAAAATCCTTGAAGAAAGTGTGGGGAAAACACTTGAAGATATTAGACTGGGGGAAGATTTTATGAAAAAGACTTCCATGGCAATTGTAACAACAATAAAAATAAACCAATGGGACTTAATTAAACTAAAAGGTTTCTGTACAACAGAAAACAACAACCAAAGCAAAGAGACAACCTTTAGAATGGGAAAAGATATTTGCATATTATGAAACAGACAAAAACTTGATAACTAGAATCTATAGGGAACTCAAATTAATCAACAAAAAAGACCTAACAATACCATATATCACTGGGCAAGAGCTATGAATAGAACCTTCTCTAAAGAAGACAGATGAATGGCTAACAAACAAATTAAAAAATGGTCATCATCCTTAACCATCAGAGAAATGCAAATCAAAACTACCCTGAGATACCAACTAACCCCTGTAAGAACAGCCCACATCACAAAGTCTCAAAGCTGCAGATGTTGGTGCTCTTTTTCTTAGAGACAGAGTCTCAATTTATTGCCCTCAGTAGAGTGCTGTGGCGTCACACAGCTCACAGCAACCGCCAACTCCTGGGCTTAGGTGATTCTCATGCCTCAGCCTCCCAAGTAGCTGGGACTACAGTAACCCACCACAACGCCCAGCTATTTTTTTGTTGTAGTTTGGCTGGGTTTGAAACTATCACCTTCAGTATATGGGGCTGGCGCCCTACTGACTGAGCCACAGGTGCCATCCAAAATTATGCATTCTTAATCATACCAAAGATTATGATGCTTTGTCTGTATTCCTAGAAAAAAGGAAAAAAAATGGAATAAAAGAAAGTCTTTAAAAATATTTTTATGAAAATACTAATCATATAGTAAATGTTTATTCATGACAGTGCTATATTTTTATTTTAACCCAAGTCTTTTGAAAGTAGGTATATATATATATAATATATATACATATATATATATACCTATATATATCTTTAACTTTTGAAAGTAGGTCTATCTATCTATCTATCTATCTATCTATCTATCTATATATATATATATAGTCAACACGCATTGAGCACCAGTTATTATCCTGTTCCTGATTTCATGGAGATTGCGCTTTAGTATAGGGGTATATGACAGGACATATAAGTGAACAGAATATAATTTAAATAGTGATAAGTGCTATAAAAATAATTAAAATGCAGTGACAAAGCTGACTGGATGGGCAAGGGAAAGTGTCTCTGATGACAAAAATTACTTTTCTTATAATATATTAACTGGGGACTTAATTTTGCTTAATTTTTTTCTATTTAGTTATATCAGAATTACTTGTGATCATATCAATAAACCTTCATTCATGTCTATCTTTGTTAAATCTATGGTTTTATTAAAAATTAAGTTTATATCAACCCAAAATTAAAGTAAATACTCAATATAAAAATTATGGGGGGTTAGGTAAGGACTATGGTTATGTATCTGTCTTGTTATAGGGAAATTATAGATAGATGCTCATAAATTTAAGAAAGTAGTAAATGTGGATAAATACAAATATGAGTCGTAACAAGTACAACCATTCTAAACAGAGTGTATAACATTAGAAATCATCAAAATAAAATTCCAGTATAATTGGATAGAAGAGAAGAAATAACAAAGTATAATAAATGAAAAATGACTAATAAAGTAGAAATAAGTCCTAAATTTCAAGTAATCAACATATATAAATAAGTTAAGCTCACTAATCAAAGACTCTAAGATCAAATTTTTAAAAATTCAACAGTATATTTAAGATTAAAAACATTCTCTTTAAAAATGTATCAAAGATACACAAAAGGATATTAATGAAAAATTTGTTTCAACATTATTTGTAGGGAGTTGGGTGTTAGAGGCAATTTAGGGTATATCCCTGCAGCAGTAGATGGGTTAAATATGGTGGATAATTTTATGCAGTATGGCACACTTAGTGCACATTGTGAAGTAAACATAGTAAGAAACAGAATAAAAGCATAATAGAATTTATGTAAATAAACATCTACATAAATAAAAAAAATGGAAAAATAAAATTATATGCACTAAATACATTAATTTTTTAGTAAATTTGATAATGTAGAAAGAATGTCAAAACTCAGCAAAGATGAAATAGATAATCTGAAGTGTCCTATAACCATTAAAGATATTAAATGAGTGTTTAAAGGCATCAAAAAAGAAAATCCAAGGCCAAGAAGGTCACACTAAAGAATTTTATGATATATTTAAAGTTTACAGTCTCTTCTAGAAGGCATATATTTTTTCCATTGCAAAGTTATGGTATTTTGCTATAAATCAAGAGACAAAATATGTGTACATGTGTTTCTGGAGGATTTAAACTATTCACCTGGTTTCGGTTTTGTTATTTTTCAAAATTTTCAGATTAATATCAGGTTATAAACCATTAGGTTACAACCTTTTTGTTGTGAGGTAAGGTTTCTGTTGTAGTTCTGCCGCTCACCAGGAGATGTGCCATGTACCTTTACTGGTTTTTATTTTTGCACCCATGACACAGTCTCTTTTGTAATAAGTCTTGTTATCCAGTACTGTGAGTCTTTTAGCATTAGTATTCTTTGAGATTGTCTTGATTAGTCACCTCCATTTTGTATTTCTAAGTCCATTTGGAATCATCTTAACAATTTCAAACAAAGGAATAATTCAGAAGATCAACAAAACAAAAAGTTTGTTCTTTGAAAAGATTAATAAAATTCATAAACCTTTGACCAGACTAACCAGAAGCAGAAAAGCAAAATCTCGAATAATGTTAATCAGAAATGATAGCGGAGAAATAATAATAGATACCACAAAAATTCAAAAACTCCTCAATGACTACTGCAAAAAATTCTATCCTGAGAAATATGAAAAATGTGGTGGAAATGGATATCTGGAAGCACACCATCTTCCAGACTCAACTAGAAAGAATTAGAATTTTTTAATAAATCTATATTAAGCACCAAAATAGCATCAACTATATGAAATCTCCCAAAAGAGAAGTCTGGAACCAGATGGTTTTACAAAAGAATTCTATCAAACCTTCCAATAGGAATTAGTACTTATATTACATAATCTATTCCAAAACATTTCTTCACATTCTCTGAAGCAAATATCACCTTGATCCCCAAATCAGGAAAGGACCCAACAAAAAAAGAAAACCATAGACCAATGTCATTAATAAATATCTATGCAAAAATATTCAATAAGATACTAGCAAACAGAATTCCATGACACATCAAAAAAATTATACCATAATCAAGTTGGTTTTATCCTAGGGGTATAAGATTGGTTCAACATATGTAAATCTATAAATATAATATGCCACATAAATAAAATAAAAACCAAAGACCATATGATTCTATCAACTGACGCAGAAAAGGCTTTTGACAATATCCAACATCCTTTCGTGATTAGAACACTTAAAAAAATAGGATTAGATGGGACATTTCTTAATCCAATAGAGGCCATCTACAAAAAGCCCACAGCCAATATCATATTGAATGGAGTAAAAATGAAAACATTTCCACTCAGATCTGGAACTAGACAAGGATTTCCATTGTCACCACTGCTATTCAACATAGTATTGGAAGTCCTAGCCATTGCAATTAGACAAGAGAAGGGCATCAAGGGTATTCAAATGGGGGCAGAGGATGCCAAACTCTTGCTCTTTGAGGATGACATGATATTATACCTGGAAAATCCCAGGGACTCAACTATAAAACTCTTAGAAGTGATCAAGGAATATGGCAGTGTCTTAGGATACAAAATCAAAACCTAAAATTGGAATTAAATAGAATTTGTAGAGAGAATTTAAGCAATGTTTACATCCTTGCAATATTGATTTTTCTAATCCAAGAACATGGAATTTATTTGAAACTTCTTAAATTTCTCTGAATAAGTTTACAGTGCCAAGACCTTGCCCTACTTTCATTATTTTGAGTCCTCTGAATATAGTCTTTTCTTTTATGCTATGGTATATGATGTGTGTTTTTTTTTCCATTTGTTGGTTACTAATACATATAAAAATGATTGGTCATCGTATATTGTTCTTGTACCTTGTGACCTTGTCAAACTCACATACACCTGTTAAGAGTTTGTAAATTCTTTTGAATTGTAAATTAACATAATAATGTCATCTATGAAAAAAGGCATTTTGATTGCTCCCTTTTCAGTACCCAAAAGAAAAAAAAAATAGATTACTCAACAGGACCAAAAATGGAATTAGAGGTATTATATCTCTGAAGTTTGGGTTGAGGATTACAAACATAGCAGGCCTTCCATTTCCTTCAATACCTCCCTAGAGTCATCCCCTATCTTGTAGTGTTCTCTCTGAGTTGGTAATGCACCTGCAATATTTCCAAGTGTGGAATGTTAGCCCAGCTGTCTAAATTTGGGGTGTGGGAGATAGATGTCAAAGTCAGGAGGAAAGAGGCCCAGTGGGTGCCTACCATAGCTGAGGGGATTTTCATCTATTTTAGATCGCGTACTGGAACAATGAGTGGTGAATGAGGCAATTGCCTGCTAAGAATGACCCCATTCATATTTTGGGAAACACATCTGGTTAATAGGGCTGGCACAAATTTCTGGAACCCAAGGGGTAGTGAAAATTGGCTTCTTTTTCATTCCAAAGGAAATGATCAAAGACAAAAATTCTAGAAGCATACTTTAAAATTTTACTTTTTATTTTGTAACTTGTTTGTGGCCAAGGTGTAGGAAAATTAGAACTGGTAGTGATCCAATTCTTTTTTTATTCCTTCCATTTACTTTTTGCTTTTATATATCATGGAGTACAAGAGCAATTCTGATACCCTGATAGAGCAAACTGAAGGGAAATCAGGGCCTTCAGTGCATACATCATTGAAATAACACACATGGTACCCACCAAGCAATATTTCACCCTCCACCCACTTCCTATCCCTGCAAGCATCATTTTCCGTTGTCCCACAATCTGCTTCCATGTGCACACAATATTTATCTGCCACTCAAAAGGGAGAATATGTGATATTTGTCTTTCTGTGTCCAAGTTGTTTTAAGATAATGGCCTCCAGTTTCATCCATGTCACTGCCAAAGGATGATATAATTTATATACAGATCAAAATTATGTAACAATTATGGGTATAAAAATATTTAGAGAAACACATAAAGATGCATGACAATTTGGAAAATCAAATTAATTTAACCATCGCACAATTTTCAACTGTATCAAAATGTAACCATGTACCAAAGCTATTATAGACATTTTGAACACTTAAATCTTCACTCTTATAAATAATACTACAAAATCATTATTTCAGATGTCTGCTTGTACAGTCATATGAATTTCCCTAAAGGATACACACCACACACACATACTATACATAGATATGGAATTGATATTCAATGACATCTTTAAATATGTCAAGGATGTTAAACATTTTTCTGTGATGTGAACTGCAACTACTTTTCTCATATTTTCTTGTGCCTTTTGACTTTATGTTATTGTTGGATGTACATATATTTACATTTGTATCCAATTAGCTTGCCAATCTTTTCCAGGATTATTCCTGGGGTTTGAATGAAAATTAAAAAAAAATTCCTTGTTGTAACATAATTACAAAGAAAATCCACATGTTTTCCTTCTCCACATTTTGTTTTCAATCTTATGACTGATTTTGTCTTACTGATTTGTGCAGCATAAAAGGGATTTTTAAAGTACAATTTGTCTTTCAATATTTGTGTGTAATTTTTGTATTTAGAGTGATTTCTGAAATATTGGACTTATTCTGATTATCTTAATTTTCTGTTTGCCATCTTTTATTTTACTTTGAATCATTCTTGCATTTTCTCTCTTGGCTTATATTATACTTTTAACTTTCTAAAAAAAAGAATGCTCTCATCACAACTCTCTTCTGGTTTAAATGTTAGAAATAATAACTTTTGCCCTTATTTTAAAAGCTTAAAATTTATCAGTATACTTTGGTCTCTTTCCCAAACTTGAAAAGATAATTGCAACTCTGTAAGATTCCTCTCCTATCTTGTCATTACCACTTCGGACATAAGTTTTAAATGCTTATTTTAAAATGTAAGATTTATGTAAGACTATATACTCAGTGAAATTTCATGGCATTTAATCAATTTTGGAACTCGATTTGTTATTTGAATCCCACAGCTTTCTTCTCTGGTTTTCTTCTCTCTGAAATATACAGTTAATAGTTCTTTTAATGAGAGCCTGTGTGGGTAGTAAATCCTTCTAGTAATTGTAATCATGAACATTATTTTTCTTCACTCAGAAATGAGAGTTACAGAATGATACAGTTATTTTTCTTCTGCACGTTAAGTATATTACTCCACTGTCTCCTCACATCAGCCATCACCAATGTCTCTTGTCAGTTTGTTCATAGCAGGTAATACAGTTTGTTGGAAGTGCCTTTTAAGATTTTCCTCTTTATCTTAATATTCTACAACCTCAGCACTGTATGTCTATGCACTCATTTGTTTGACTTCATTCTGCTGAATACCCTAAGTATACTTTCAATCTGGAAACTTCTCAGTTATTACTTTAAGTTTCATTGCTCTTGACATTTGCTCTGCTCTGCATTTATCAAACTTCTACTGTGCAAGTGTAGGACCCTTACTATGTGTACATAAAGCTTTGGCTGATTTTTAAATGTTTTGTTTCTTTTGGTTTACCACAATCTCTCTGTGGTCCATTCTAGGTGACATTCCCAGGACTGTCCTCTAACTGACTTGGCTGCTGAGACTCTGTCGAGTCAGGAATCCATACCAAGCTGTCATTCCCCCCTGTGTGGAACCCCAGGTCTATGTAGCCTTACTCATTCTTTGATATTCCCATCCAGTCTTATTATAAAGATGTTTGTCTTTTTATGTCCAAAACTCAAGTCCTTTTGGCTTGAACTTTGACTATATTATTGGTTACTGATCTGTGCCTGAAGAGAAAATATGCTTAGGGAATTAACTAAGTTTATCTTAGTTACGTATGTCTTAAATGGTTTCTAAAGTCGTATGCCATAAAAACTTGATCAAATATTTAGCCCTGAGCAGTGATAATGTACATTATCTACATATTCTTGCCAACAAGGGTTGAAAACAGGTCATTTGAAATGTCAATATCAATTTTGAATGCAAGGGCATAAACAACCTCAAAACATATGAAGATAAAGTTACTAAAATATTCAATTAGTTCATTTCAATGGATGTCATGATGAATCATTATAGTAACCATCACACTGAAAATGAGTACTGATTTTTAAAATTTTGTTCTCATTCTTTTTTTATAATATTAAAAATTGATTCAGAAAATAAGAATAAGTTTCTAAAATATAACAAATACTTCTAAAATTGCTTTAATGCCTATGGGATATTGCCTGTCCTCTATACTCTATTTTGTACTATTATTAAATGACATGTTTCTTTTGGTATTAAGTTATTACAAATGCTTTCATTAACTTTATTTTTTTAGTGAGGCTTTGTCACCACTAAAAAAATTATCACTAATGATTGCTGCCTGGCCATATAAAACTAACTGCTTTATTTTTGACAGTGGAGTCTTCTATTCATTTTCTTTGCATCACATAGGTCCTGGTGCAAGGACATGGCAAGCACATGATCTGTCAAGGCTGAGAAATGTTTGAAGTACAAAATTTTGCTTCTTAGCATTTACATATTGTTAACATTACCCTTAGTTTGTAACCAAATATTTTGAATAGGGAAAAGGAAATAACATGTTTAACAAGTCCTTAAAACTCTTTGCTTCATAGTATTTGAGAGAAAACATGAGTGATTCCCTGAAATGGTAATGAGCTTAATTAATAGTTATCACACTGATGAGCAACCTTGGTGAGCGGCACAGGAAAAATCACATTGTCAGCCATAACTTGCAATTCATTTGTTCATTCACTCATTCAGCATCTATTGAACGGATGGCTATTATGTAGCTAGCACTAGGTACTGCAAGAGTGAACTGAACAGACTCCAGATTTCTACTCCAACAGAGTTCATAGCCCTTAAGGGTAGAAATGCCTTTAAACATATTAAAGTCATAATCTCATAAATTATCATGCAGCTACTATTATAGTAAAAGCAACTATAGGACAAATACAAGGAGTAGCTAAAAGAAGGAAGTAGCTAAGAGAGGCTGTCATGTGCTTTAGGCCTTAAACTAGATAAGGAGAAGTGAGATGAGTAGAAGCCAACAAAGGGTATGATGGAGTAAAGAGTAGTAATTGCACAACCAAAAGCCACAGAAGACAAGTGTTGGTGTAGTGGAATGTCAACAGTGTGGACAGGGAAGTGGTCTTGGCAAGAGGGCCAGAACCATGACCTTGAGGCTAGAGATGCTTTAGATTGCATAAGTCTACATTTTAACAATTTTAAACTTTCTTCAGTGCAATGCATGATGGAGTGGGTCAACTGTCAATCACAAACTCTCTGGCAGCACAGTCATTTCCTCTTCTTTGAGGGGATACACTCCAAGACCCCCAGCAGCTGCCTGAAACCCTGAATGGTATCAAACTCCCTACAGTAAGTCCTCACTTAATGTCATTGATAGGTTCTTGGAAACTGTGACTTTAAGCCAAAAGAAGTATTTCAAGGCAATAGGTTGATTGATAGAAAAAAAAGTTAAGTTCCTATGGCATATTTCTGGTAATAAAAAAATCATTAAACTTTTACATTGCTTTAGGAGAGAAGCAAGATGGTGTCCAAATAATAGCTTCCTTGCAAGTGGGCACAGGGAGACTAGGGAGAGAAGACTCCAAGTATCTCTGACTGGTGGGATCAGCTCAGAAACATCCCTCTGGGGACACAGGGAGTCATCAAGAGACTTCTGGACCCCATGAGGAGGACAAAAGCAGTGGAGAGCTGGCAAATGTTTGCATGTGTTCGTTCGGTCTAATCCCACCAGCAGCTGTAAGTACAGCAGCAGTGAGATTGCAAACTGGAAAGGCCTTACCTGTGAGCTGCTTCGTCTTTTTGTGGACTTGGCACTCAGTTGAACTACCTTGGCAGAACCTGGGCAAGAGTGTGGAAGACTTCAAGCATTATCTAGGGCCCAGATTGAGTCGCTGAGCTTGACAGAGCTAATAGTGTTTGGCTGTGGGCCAGCGTGGAATCATTGTCGGAGAACTGCCCTGGTAAGCTCCGCCCTCAGGGTTGCAGAGCAAGGAGGGTGGGAGACTTTGGGTGAGTAATCTAGTGACTGAGCAACCTAAAAGCGGAGACTGAGGCACCTTACAACCCTGGCCCTCAGGGACATAGAGTGAGACTGGTTTTGGCACACAGGATAAGTGGACAGCCACTTCAGGAGTGATACCAGCGACAAGCGCTTAGCCAAGGTTAGCACTTAAGAATGACTTTTAAGTGGGCTGAGGAGAGATACAGGCTCTCCCCTCTGCGTGGTTTCAGAAATCAGCAGAGGCCTCTAGTCTTCATCTTGTACAGCCATATCAGCATTGTGATTAACATCTCATACCCCAGAAGGTCACATGTTGCCCAGACAATATTCAGCAAGATATCTATACAGCTTTGGTTTCTTTTTAATTTCAACATTTTGCCTCTAGATTTTTCTTTTTTTTTCTTTCCTTTCTCTCTTCATTTTTCTTGTTTAAATATAATTTTCAATTTTTGCCTTCTTTAACAATTAGAACTTCATTTTTTGCTAGTGTTTCTACCCCTATTATTTGATTTTTCCCCCAATTTTATTCTGTAAAGTTTTCTGTTTGCTTGTTTTGGTTCTATTCATAGCATTTTTGTCTTTCCTCTTCACTCAGTGGAAGTGGGTGTGTCTGAACAGGCTAGCAAAGAGCTGCTAATCTCAAGGTAACCACCCAACCCTGCACCCTCAGAGGTTTGGGATTTATAAGATTGGGTCAAAGTACCCTAATGTACACCTATATTGCTCCTTTCTCCTGCTTTCTGTGCCTCTCTTCTTTTTGTCAATATTCCCTTTTACTCAACCCTTCTCCTTTTTCTTTTTTTCTTTTCTTTTCTTTTTTCTCTTCTTGCTCTTCAACCTTCTCATCCTTCTGGTCCTATACCAAAAGGACTCATCGAAACCCTAGTGCAGAGGCATGGTAACTTAAAGAGCAAGAGGAAGTGAAAGGAAAATTAGGGCAAGGAAACAGATACAAGAAAACACTCATGAGGAAGAATCAACAGAAAACTCCTGGTATCATGAAAAACCAGTTCAGAGCAACCCCTCCCCCCAAAGGGACCATTAGGAAGCTACTGCAGAGGATTCCACCTATAAAGAAATGTTAGAAACTACAGAAAGGGAATTTAGAATACAGATTATGAAAACAATGAAGGAAATGATGGGAAAAAATGAAGGAAACCACTGATAAAGTGGAAAATAACAAAAAGGAAATCTCCCTCCCCAAAAAAGAATCAAATAAGAGATGAATGATATAAAGAATATAGAAAGGATATAGCAGAGCTGAAGGAACTGAAGCAGTCAATTAGGGAAATTAAAGATGCAATAGAAAGTATCAACAACAAATTAGACCATATAGAAGAAAGAATCTCAGAGGTAGAGGACAAAGCTCTTCAGATAATTCAGACAGTTACAGAGGCAGAAAAAAAAGAGGGAGAAAGCAGAATGTGCACTGACAGAATTATGGGACTTTATGAAGCATTTGAACATATGAGTTATAGGTATCACAGAAGGGAAAGAAGAATGCCCCAAGGAATGGAAACCATACTAGAGAATATTATAAATGAAAATTTCCCAAATATCACCAGAGATATTGACACACTCAGTATCTTTGAGGGATATCAGACCCCAGGTCCCCTTAACTCTAATCAAGCTTCTCTAAGACACATTGTGATGAACCTGCCCAAAGTTAAGACAAAAGAAAATATTCTTCAAGCTGCCAGGAGTAAGCACCAGTTGACCTACAGGGGCAAATCCATCAGAGTGATGGCCCACTTCTCTAATGAATCTTTTCAAACAAGAAGAAAATGGCCATCTACCTTTAGTCTATTTAAACAGAACAATTTCCAGCCCAGAATTCTATATCCTGCTAAGCTAAGCTTTAAAATTGATGGAGAAATCAAATCATTTACTGATATACAAACATTGAGGAAATACACCACAACAAGACCAACTCTACAGGAAATACTTCAACCTGTTCTACACACTGACCATCACAATGGATCAACAACAAAGTAGGAACACAGAAATTACAGGATAGAACCTAACTTTCACGATGATGCAAAAGATAAAACTAAGCAATGGACTCTCACAAAATAAGATGAATAGAATACAACCACACTTACCAATTATCTCAATAAATATTAGTGGCTTGAATTCCCCACTGAAGAGGCAGAGATTGACTAGATTAAAAAACACAAGCCATCCATTTTCTGCCTGTAGGAAACACACCTAGCTTCAAAAGACAAATTAAAACTCCAAGTTAAGGGTTGGAAGACAATTTTTCAGGCAAATGGAATTCAGAAGAAAAGAGGAGTTGCGATCTTACTTTCAGATACATGAGGACTTAAAGCAAATAAATTCAAAAAAGACAAAGATGGTCACTTTATATTGGTCAAGGGAAAATTACAAGAAAGACCTTTCAATTCTAAATATTTATGCACCCCACTTAAATGCTCCCAGATTCTTGAAACAGACCTTACTTAGTCTGAGCAATATTATATCCTATAACAACATAATAACAGAGGACTTTAACACTCCTCTTACAGAGATGGACAGATCCTCTAAATAGAAATTAACCAAAGATATAAGGGACTTAAATGAGACCCTTGAACACCTGTGCTTGATAGACCCATATAGAACACTCCATCCCAAAGATAAAGAATATACATTCTTCTCATCTTCCCATAGAACATTCTCCAAAATTGATCATATCCTAGGACACAAAACAAATCTCAACAGAATCAAAAGAATTGAAATTTTACCTTATATCTTCTCAGACCACAAGGCACTAGTGGTGGAACTCAACTCCAACAAAAATATTCAATCCCACACAAAAGCATGCAAAGTAAGCAACTTCTGTTGAATGACACTTGGGTGCAGGAAGAAATAAAAGAGGAAATCATTAACTTCCTTGAGCATAACAACAATGAAGACACAAGTGACCAAAACTATGGAACACTGAAAAAGCAGTTCTGAGAGGAAAATTTGTTACTTTGGATGCTTACATTTAAAAAAAGAGAGAGAGCACATCAACAAACGCACAAGCCATCTTACAGAATTGGAAAAGAAGAACAGTCTAAGCCTAAACCCAGCAGAAGAAAAGAAAATCCAAAATTAAATCAGAAGTCAATGAAATTGAAAAAAAAAAAAAAGAATCATTCAGAAAATTAATGAAACAAGGAGTTGGTTTTTTAAAAAATAAATAAAATAAACCTTTGGCCAGACTAACTAGAAATAGAAAAGTAAGATCTCTAGTAACTTCAATCAGAAATGATAAAGGGGAGATAACAACTGATGCCACAGAGATACAAGAGATAATCTCTGAATACTACCAGAAACTCTATACACAGAAATTTGACAATATGAAGGAAATGGATCAATATTTAGAATCACACCCTCTCCCTCGACTTAGCCAGGACGAAATAGAGCTCCTGAACAGACCAATTTCAAGCACTAAGATTAAAAAAACAATAAAAAATCTTCTAACAAATAAATGTCCTGGTCCGGATGGCTTCACACCAAAGTTCTATCAAACCTTCAGGGAAGAGCTTATTCCTGAACTGCAGAAATTATTCCAAAAAATTGAGGAGGAAGGAATCTGCCCCAAAATGTTCTATAAAGCAAACATCACCCTGATACTGAAACTAGGAAAAGACCCACCTGAAGAAGAAAATTTCAGACCAATTTCACTAACAAATATAGATGCAAAAATTCTCAACAAAATTCTAGCCAATAGATTGCAGCTTATCATCAAAAAAATCATGCATCATGATCAAATAGGTTTCATCCAGGAATACAAGGCTAGTTTAACATACGCAAGTCCATAAACATTATCCACTTCATTAAAAGAAGCAAAAATAAATATCATATGATCCTCTCAATAGATGCAGAAAAAGCATTCAATAAAATCTAGCATCCTTTTCTAATTAGAACACTGAACAGTATAGGCATACGTTGCCCATTTCTTAAACCGATTGAAACTATCTATGACAAATCCACAGGTAATATTTTACTGAATGGAGTAAAACTGAAAGCTTTTCCTCTTACAACTGGAATCAGACAAGGTTGTCCTCTGTCCCCTTTACTATTCAACATAGTGCTGGAAGTTCTAGCCAATACAATTAGGCAAGACAAGGAAATAAAGGGCATCCAAATGGGAGCAAAGCAGGTCAAACTCTCCCTCTTTGCTGACGATATGATCTTATACTTACAGAACCCTAAAGACTCAACCACAAGACTCCTGGAAGTCATCAAAAAATACAGTAATGTCTCAGAATATAAAATCAATGTCCACAATTCAGTAGCCTTTGTATACAGCAATAACAGTCAATATGAGAGGCTAACTAAGAACACAACTTCCTTTACCATAGCTTCAAAGATAATGAAATACCTAGGAATATGCCTAACGAAAGAGGAAAAGGACTTCTATAAAGAAAATTATGAAATCCTAAGAAAGGAAATAGCAGAAGATATTAACAAATGGAAGAACATACCATGCTCATGGTGGGGAAGAATCAACATTGTGAAAATGTCTATACTTCCCAAAGCAATCTACCAATTCAATGCCATCCCTATGAAAATACCAACATCGTACTTTCAAGACTTGGAAAAAATGATTCTACATTTTGTATGAAACCAGAAAAAAACCCTTATAACTAAGGCAGTTCTTAGGAATAAAAACAAAGCTGGGAACATCAGCATAGCAGATTTTAGGCTGTACTACAAAGCCATAGTGGTCAAGACAGCATGGTACTAGCACAAAAATAGAGACAGACATTTGGAATTGAATAGAAAACCAGGAAATGAAACTAACATCCTACAACGACCTAATCTTCGATAAACCAAACAAGAACATACCTGAGAGGAAAGACTCCCTATTCAATAAGTGGGAGAATTGAATAACCACATGTAAAAGACTGAAACTGGACCCACACCTTTCTCCACTCACAAAATTGATTCAAGATGGA
>CAUYON010067786.1:0-17135 GCA_963573935.1 Arctocebus calabarensis | reverse complement strand
CGGCGCACCTCCTGCACGTCGCCCCGGGCCGCCGCCCCACTCAGCCGGTCGCCGGCGCAGAGCTCCTCCACCAGCATGTCGACACTGGAGGTCTGCGAAGCCCCCCGCCCCACCCCGGCTGGGTCAGCACGGAGGAGACAGCCAGCCCGGGCCCAGACAGCCCTTTCGGGGCTCGGCCGCGGTGCGTCAGGCCCACGCGACACTCCGGGTCCGGCTGGTGAGTCCGGGGTTCCAACGCGACCCCAGCCCTCTCAGCCGGCTCCTCCCACTGTCAGGAGGCCCAGCCGCAGGCCGGGAGCCCAGCCCAACCCTCCTCCACCAGCTGGGCCCTGCCCGGCCCCCGCCCCTTGGGGGCCGGGTCGCTCTCCAACTCACCCTCCCTCCTCGGCGGGCGGAGTCTGCTCTGAGCTTGCGTGGAAAGGGTTGCAGAGTCAGTCACCAGTGGGCGGAGCCAGCGCGCCCACTGCAGCTTCCCAGAACGCTGAGGATTTGTTTTCTTACAAACTCGCTACAGAGTAACAGAGCCGCCTTGCCCGGCGCCCGACCCTGCGGCGCACCGCCCACACAACTGGCGCAACCAATGAGAGCGCGTCTCTGGGGAGGTTGGCACGCCGGCTTTGGGGTATCGCTCCTGATTGGCCAGGACGCGGCGACGGGGGGACCTCAACTATGGCGGGGATTTTGGTTTTCAAACGCGCCGGGAGGGCGGGAAAGAGAACCGGTTTAACTGACCCGAGGAAGAAAGGTCAGGTGCAGGGTAGCGCGGGCTGCTCTGACACTTTGTCGCCTCCAAGAAAGGGAGCCAGGCCTGGGCCGCCCAGGCTGGGGTTCCACCATTAAGCCGCGCGATGAACATTGATTAGTTCTTACTATGCACCGGCTAATGTGTTTCATTCATTCACTCACCGTGCGCGGCAATAGTTTGGATGCTAGGGAGTGCACATTGAAGCCACTAAATTATTTTATTTTTATTTATTTTTTTGAGACAAATCTCACTTTGTCGTCCTTAGTAAAGTGCTGTGGCATCATAGCTCACAGCAACCTCAAACTCCTGGGTTCAAGAGATTCTCTTGCCTCAGCCTTCCTACTAGCTGGGACTACAGGCGCCGGCCACAACGCCCAGCTATTTTTAGAGACGGGTCTCGGGTCTCGCTCTTGCTCAGGCTGGTCTCCACCTCCTGAATTCAGGCTATCCACCCGCCTGGGCCTTCCAGAGTGCTAGGATTACAGGTGTGAGCCACAGCGCCCGGGCCCCATTGAATAATTTTAGATAGAATTAAGCACCATGAAAAAACATAAAGGGGGAACAGGATGGATAAGGAAGGAATCATCCTTCCTGACTCAGACTGAACCAGCCCTGGTGAGGAGAAAGGTTGACACTGCAGCTGCCACGTGGGCAAGATGGAGGGGAGGAGGGGAGAGGCCAGGCTCAGAGATCTGTGTTCAAAGATTTCCTGAGCACCTCTTGGAAGTGTTCAACTAAAAAGCAGGCCAGGCAGGAGACTGCCCCTGGACATCAATTGAGGGCAGGAGAAAATAATTAAATCTTTTCAGAGTGGCAAACACTACTGAGCTGATAAAACACAATAATTTAACTTAAAGTCCCTTGTGAAAGGAAAGCTATTGAAATAGTGAGGTCAGAGAAGGCCTCTCGGAGGTGACCTTTGACTGGGACCTGAAGGAGAGGGACAGAGCCTTGCAGATATCTGGGGCAAAGCAAGCCAGGTGAAGCTACCGCATATATATGCAAAGTCCCTGAGGTGACATTGTACCTGAAAGAGGAAGGTGAAAGAAAGGGTGGCCATTGTGTAGATAGGCCCAGATTTGGCTTTAACAAAATGGGAAGCACTGAAATGTTCTGAGGTGTCCTCTGCTATGGAGGGAACAGGGCACCAGGGTGGCAGCAGCTGCCCTGGCCCAGCTAAGCAATAATTTGGGCTAAGGACTGGATATGTGTTCCCCATTCCCAACCCAGCACTGCAGGACCCAGTCTCCAGCCAAAAAGCATATACACAGTAGCTAGATTCATCTTTTTAATAACATCCTAAAATTCAGAGGAGTGGGTTTTAACTCAGCAGTTATGAAGGAGGGAGGGACCCCCAACAACCATTAAGGCAGGTCATTGCAAGAAGGCACTCAGGAGGGGGACTTCAAGCCCCTCTTTGATTTCTTCACATGAAAATGGGAGGAAGGAAAGTCCCAAGAGTAAGGAAGGCGGAGAGACCATCCCTCCCAGGCTGTGGATAAAGGAAGAGGCAAGAAGGGGGACAAGTACTGGGAGAGAGAAACTGCTAAGTCAGGGACCTGCCAGACTTAGCAGACACCAGACCCAGACACACACACCCCATCTTCTTTCCTTCTGTACAATCTGCAGCAGGGCCTTAGTGGAGGGAAGCCTCACATTTAAGCTCCAATCTCTTCTCACTTCTAGCTAGTACGAAGTTGATAATCTGCAAGGAAACAATGACGGGGCAGGATCTCAGAAGGCACGGAAGGGACAGACTGCTTCAAAAATCCATCCCCTGCCACAATACTTTTTTTTTTTTTTTTTGTAGAGACAGTCTCACTTTATCGCCCTCAGTAGAGTGCTGTGGTGTCACACAGCTCACATCAACCACCAGCTCTTGGGCTTAGGCGATTCTCTTGCCTCAGTCTCCCGAGTAGCTGGGATTACAGGCGCCTGCCACAACACCCAGCTATTTTTCTGTTGCAGTTTGGCAAGGGCTGGGTTCGAACCCACCACCCTGGGTATATGGGGCCGGCGCCCTACTCACTGAGCCACGGGTGCCGCCCCTGCCACAATACTCTTGACTGATCTTGGAAGAAAACAGGTACTGAAACCATAGCAACAAGAGGGTTTCCAGGCAACAGATGGCAGGGCAGTGCTGTGTTCAGCTCTTGTCTAAACCTCCCAACCACCCTAGAGTTGGCAACTACCCTTATTTTATGTAGAGATGTATATGTGTGTGTGTGTGTGTGTGTGTATACACACGTATTACATACATATATATATATATTTTTTCTTTTTGAGACAGAGTCTTACTCTGTTGCCCTAAGTAGAGTACTGAGGGTGGCATAGTGAGACACTGTCTCAAAAAAAAATAAAATAAAATAAAAAAATATTTATTTATTTAGAGACAGTCTCACTCAGTCATCCTGGGTAGAGTGCTGTGGTATCATAGCTCACAGCAACCTCAAACTGTTGGGCTCAAGAGACCCTCTTGCCTCAGGCTCTCAAGTAGCTGGGACTACAGGCATGGGCCACCATGCCTGACTAGTTTTTCTATTTTTAGAGACAGGGTCTCACTCTTGCTCAGACTGGTCTTAAACTCCTGAAGTCAAGCAATCCACCTGCCTTGGCCTCCCAGAATACAGGGATTACAGGCATGAGCAACCACACCTGAGCTATGCCCCCATTTTAAAGATGTACAAACCAAGGCCCAGGGTGGCATGACAAGAACAAACATGGGCTAGGGTTTTTGAGTTTCTGAGCCAGAATGTGGTCAAAGCCCCAAGTGTCCACCTCCTTCTGTCTCCTTGACCCTGTCATCCCAGGGAGCTAGGCTGCCTTACCTCCACTCTGGGTGATGTAGCGAACCCAGGGCAGAGCCTGGTAACCACTTTTCTCAATGATCTTCATGTATCGAACCTGGAAAAGGATAAGATGAGGTGGTCCAGGCTTGCAGGAGTGAGGTGGCGAGGGACAAAGAGTAGCTTAGGCCAAGGGAATACATATAGCACAAATTGGGAGACTATGACAGCACATGCTGAGAGTAATGAGGTGACTTGGCATAAATGGGGGAGGTGAGATGGTCAAGGACTGAGGAAAAAGGTAGCACACTGCAAGAAAGGCAACCTGATATGGTTTGGGGAGACAAGGTAGCACAGACCAAGAGAAAGGTGAATAGCTTACGGATGGGAGATGGAGAAAAAGTGAACAATGTACTGGGGGACAAGGTAGCACAGGCCAGGGAGGAGACCTGCTGCAAGCAAAAGAAGCAACATTGAAGACTTTCAAGTGGTGGTGACACAGGGAATGCAGGTGAGCCAAAGGACAAGAGAGATAGGAGCCTGTGGAGGTCAAGGAGACTTTGCCCACTTCCCTTACCTGGATCCCAGAGACAGTGAAGTAGGGGATCTCAAATTTAACTCCAATGGGAGGCCGGCCCTCCACCTCCTCTTTCTCCACGCTGGGGAGCCCAAAGTGGGCTCGCATCAGGTATTCCTTGCCCCCCTGAGGGCACATGGGGGTATCAGACACACCGCAGAGCCTCCTACCCAGCCCAGACCATCTTCACAGCAAACCCCACAGCCAGCTCTCCTCACCCCATTTCATAGACAAGAAAGTAAAGGCTCTTGGCTAAGATTCTCAGCAGAAGCTTCTGACTGCAAAACTCAATCAGTGGTGGGGTGGAGGGCTTCTAATTTTCACCTCCTGTTTCTCAGGCTCTAATTATCCCTACCCTCGACCCTAAATGACAAGGACAAACCAAATCGTCCAGGGTCCCAAGGATGTGGATAACATGACCTTGCCTATTTCACAGATGGTCACATTGAGCCTCCCACTCCACTTAGCTCAGAAAGGCGAGGAAACCCAGGGTTGGTTTTCTTAAGACCTTGATGAGGGAGCTCTTAAACTCACTTCCCCTTATGGAGTCTCACTTTCTACATCTGTGAAACAGACCAGTCTGATTCCCACCTTTATCACTCACAAAGAAAAACCATGTACACATGTGTGTGGGTCCCTGGTTTATTCTCCACCTTCACACAGCTTGGGCATCTCCACACTATTCCAGCCCCCACTCCCAGGTTGCCCATCTGTCTCCAGTGCTCACCGGGAAGGATTTAATACTCCAAATAACAACATTCTTCTCCGGCACGTACTTGGCATTGCCCACGCTTGTCTTGAAGCGTGGGGAGTCAGCATCACTGGGTACCGGAACAGAGATCTCCACGCTGTTGGCCACTGACTGCTTCTTAAACTGCCCCTTAGCCTATCAGGGCAAAGAGTAAAGGGCAGGAATAATTCACTTACACTGGCTGGCATGGTGGTTCACACCTATCCCAGCACTTCGGGAGACCAAGTCAAGAGGTTTGAATGAGCCCAGGAACTTGAGATTGTGGTGAGCTATGATGATGCCACTGCACTCTAACCAGGCCAACAGAGCGAGACCCTGATAAATAACAAAACCAAACAACAATAAATAAATTAATAGAGCAACCAGGGAAAACCTCCCTGAAAAGGTCAAAACTGAAAGAGGTGAAGGAAAGAGCCATGTAGATATCTGGGTGTATGGGGGCAGGGTAATCCAGGGAGAGGGTGGTCCAGAAGTAGGAAACTGACAGGCTGGTGTGGCTGGGAGCAAGGGAGAAAGTAAGAGAAAACAAAGATAGAGAGGTGACTAGACAGACTACTCAGGGACTTCTGGGCGCCAAGGAGGCCTTGGCTTTTATCCCAAGTGAGGTGGGAGCCAAGGAGGGTTCCAAGTATAGGGTCACGACCTGATTCAGGTACTTATTGCCACCTGGGAACCAGACTGTGTAGGACAAGAGGGGTAGACAAGGAACCAGGAATCAGGAGACCAAAGGTGGAGCTAATCCATGGCAGAGGAAGTCACAAGAGGGTGGACGAGGGATTTTTCTTTTTAAACAGTGTCTGGCTCTTCATCCAGACTGGACTGCAGTGGTATCATCATAGCTCTCTGCACCCTCAAACTCCTAGGCTCAAGCAATCCCCTTGCCTCAGCATCCCCAGTAACTGGGATTATAGGGGTGCACCACCACACCTGACCAAACTCATGCATTGTCAATAAGTGTCCCTCCTGGGGGTGGCGCCTGTGGCTCAGTGGGTAAGGGAGCCAGCCCCATTTATCAAGGGTGGCAGGTTCAAACCCAGCCCTGGCCAAACTGCAACAACAAAAAAAAATAGCCAGGCGTTGTGGCAGACGCCTGTAGTCCCCGCTGCTTGGGAGGCTGAGGCAAGAGAATTGCCTAAGCTGTGTCCCTTCTGGGCCTACCTTGACCATGATTTCCACACGGCTGTGAGAGAACTTCTCAATGATAGACTCAATCCAGATCAGCGGTTTAACCTGCAGACAGAGGAAGGTGAGTTTGTGGAGACGCTGGGAACACACCTTAGCCCTTAGCCTGTGCCAGCTGATGGGGCTTGACGCTACCTCACCTGTGTGCTGAGGCGGTAAGACATGAGCTCAAAATCACCATCAGGAGGGATAAAGGAGATGGTGCGGTCGTTGTCAAAGCGCGAGAGCCGCACACACTGGTGGAATTTGACATCTTCCAGCTCCACAGACTTGTTCTTGCTGCCTGAAACTCAAAGGTGAGAGTACAGAGTGACCCTGCCACCTTCCCTCCTACCTTCCCTGCCTACGCTTACCATTACCTTTATTTTACAGACGAGGAAAACTGAGGCCTAGAGAAGATGAACAATAGCAGGACAAAGATGGGGTGTAAACCCAGGGAGCCTAGCTCTTGCTATCAGCTCCATTACGGCAGTGATTTATCTTTTTCTTCACAGCTGTGTCCTCAGAGCCTAAATCTGCACCTGGCACAAGGCAAGTGCTTGCTTATTCATGAACAAGCATTTGTGCAGTAAACATGAAGCTGCAGCACCAGCTTTGACCAGCAGAGGATGTGTGAGCTCCTAGTTCAAAACCGGCAACTCTCTGGGTCTTCAGAGGGGGCAGGATGTCTGGATCCCCTGTGGGCTCCAAAGCCAAGGGGCCCCCCAAATTGCTTACGGCCAGTGAGCTCAAAAAGCACACGGTCATTGAGGCCAAGTCGTAGCTCTGGCATTCCAGATAGAAAGACCTTGAGCTTGATGGTGCCCACGATCTCGCTCAGCAGGACGCTGCCATTGGCATTGACCTGTAGGGTACATATGATAGGTCACCATGTACAAAGCCCCCTCTCCAGCTCCCAGGCATGGCAAGGATGGAACAGAGGTGTGGGAGCTCACCAGCAGGTTGACAGACTCAATGACATCAATAAAGACCTCATTCTTCTTGTACTTAATGCCCTCAGAGCGCCAAGACACAGCATTTGTGACAGTTGGTGGCACCCGTGACTTGCCTGTCTCCAGCTTGTTTCCCTGCTGTGTGATGTACCTGGCAGGAGGGTAGCAGGGCACAAGTGGCTAGACCCAAGAAGGACACCTCTTTGGCCCTCCTTAAGTTGCTTCCACCCCTACTCAGCCTGTGATTGCCATGTGGTCAACTCACTCTTGCAAGATCTTGCTGTCAGTGGTCTGGGGAAAGCCAAAGTCCATGAGCTCATCCAACAGCTCATAGACAATGACAAAGTTATCTCGGATGCTCTCTTCCTCCAGCTCCTTAAAGTATTCACAGAATACCTGGTTGGGATGGAAGGGGGAGACAGACACTCAAACAAGTGTGGTTGGTATGGTGATAACCATGGGCTGAATCTCCACTCATTCTGTAGCCCATCCAACAAGTAATTATTAAATACATACTGTATGCCTATGCTGAGACATTACTAGTGAACAAAGCAGACAGGGTCCCCTCCCTCATTATACAGTCTAAAGGAGGGAATGGATGGGTAATGGGACCAATCTAATCAAATATGTTGGGTGCAGTCACAAACACAAACTGCAGCAAGAGCGTGAAGACAGAGGTCTGGGAAAATTTCTGGAAGGGGGAATTTAAAGAACTTTTAATTATTTGTGGGGGGAGGCATGGATCCCTGGTGTATCTGGTGATGTTTACAAACCCACCTCAGACTAAGGTCTGAAAGTGCATAAAATAAAACAAATGGCAAAGGAACCCAGTTATATCAAAACATATACAAGTTCCTGGGTGTCCTGAATTCTCTCCATTGGCATCTGGCAGTCTGCAGACCCCAGGTTATGAGCCCCTGGGAACGAGTACGGGCTCATTCCTCAGCAGAGCAACTATTGCTCATTCAACACTTTTCCCCCAGCTAACCTCACAGCAGGTTCGTCATTCAAGCCTCAGCTCCAATGTCCCCTCTTGGATGCAGCCCTTCCCCTCCAGGGACAATAGTACACAAGTTAATGGTTATCACAATGTTCTCTTTAATCTTCTTAATGCCCTTTAATTCTGCAGTACATTGTCTCATTCCCTCCATTACATCAGTGAACCAAGAGGGCCAGGATTTTGCCAGTCCCATGTCCACAGCCATGTACCCTGCCCTTGTCTGGCAGAGAGCTGGTGAATCAATAAATCTTTTTTTTTTTTTTTTGACATAGAGTCTTACTCTGCCGCCCTGGGTAGAATGCTATGGTGTCATAGCTCAGAGCAACCTCAAATTCTTGGGCTCAAGCAATCCTCTTGCCTCAGTCGTCAGAGTAGCTGGGACTATAGGCACCCGCCAAAACACCTGGCTGGTTTTTCTGATTTTAATAGAGATGGGGGTCTCACTCTTGCTCAGGCTGGTCTTAAGTGATTAAGCTTAACTCCTAAGCTCAGGTGATCCACTCACCTCAGCCTCCCAGTGTGCTAGGATTACAGACATGAGCCACTGGACCCGGTCAAATATTTCTTTTTTTCTTTTTCTTTTCTTTTTTTTTTTTTTTTTTGAGACAGAGCCTCAAGCTGTCGCCCTGGGTAGAGTGCCGTGGCGTTACAGCTCACAGCAACTCTTGGGCTTAAGGATTCTCTTGATTCGGCCTGCCAAGTAGCTGGGACTACAGGCGCCCACCACAATGCTGGCTATTTTTTGTTGCAGATTTTGCTATTTTTTGGTTGTAGTTGTCATTGTTTGGGAGGCCTAGGCTGCATTTGAACCTGCCAGCTCTGGTATATGTGGCTGGTGCCTTTGCTGCTTGATCTACAGGCACTGAGATGCAGCCAATTTTTTTTTTTATTTTGAGACAGAGTCTCAAGATGTGACCTTGGATAGCGTGCCGTGGCATCATAGCTCACAGCAACCTCCAACTCGGGCTCAACCGATCTTTTACCTCAGTTTTTCTATTTTTATTTATTTATTTAGAGACAGAGTCTCGCTTTATCACCCTTGGTAGAGTTCTGTGGCATCACAGCTCACAGCAAACTCCAACTCCTGGGCTTAGGCAATTCTCTTGTGTCAGCCTCCCAAGTAGCTGGGACTACAGGAGCCCACAACGCCTGGCTATTTTTTGTTGCAGTTTGGCCAGGGCCAGGTTCAAACCTCACCCTAAGTATACAGGGCCGGTGCCCTGCCCACTGAGCCACAGACGCTGCCCAGTTTTTCTATTTTCATTTTATTATTTATTTATTTATGTATTTATTTGTAGAGACAGAGTCTCACTTTTTCGTGAGGGGGTGGTACCCTACCCACTGAGGCACAGGCACTGCCCAAGTTTTACTATTTTTAGAAGAGGTAGGTTCTTGCTTTTGTTCAGGCTGGTCTTGAACTTATGAACTTAAGCAATCTTAACCTTAACCTCCCAGAGTTAGGATTATAGGCTTGAACCACCACACTGGCAGATATTTCTTTCTTTTTTTTTTTTCTTTTGTAGAGACAGAGTCTCACTTTATCGCCCTGGGTAGAGTGCCGTGGCGTCACACTGCTCACAGCAACCTCCAGCTCTTGGGCTTAAGCGATTCTCTTGCCTCAGCCTCCCTAATAGCTGGGACTACAGGCGCCTGCCACAGCGCCCGGCTATTTTTTTTGTTTTGCAGTTCGGCCGAGGCCAGGCTTGAACCCACCACCTTCGGTATATGGGGCCGGCGCCCTGCTCGCTGAGCCACAGGAGCCACCCAGATATTTCTTAATTGTTAAAAACTATTTACTGACAGGCACCGGCCACAGTTAAAGGCAGAGACAGGAGAAGTGACATTCTCAAGATCACACAATAAGTAGAGGAGCTGGAACTGAATCACTAGCCCTCTGGCTCAACTGAGCCATATCTTTCTCAGAGACCTCATTGGTCTCTGCCATGTAGGGAAAGATCATGTTCTAAGCAGTTAATGAGATACAGAGTGATGGGGGTTTGATGGGGGAAGGGCAGGGATCCAGGGAAGGAAATAAGGAGGTCAGGCTAGTCTTCCTGACAAAGACGGATACTGAAAGAGGTGGGCAAAATAGGTAGACAGACAGACCAGCTGGCCAACGAGAGTGGCCAGTACCTACCTCCACAGTCTTGTAGAGGAAGGAGTACACCAGGGAAGCATTGGCATTCTTCAGCGTGGTGGCCACCACTGGCGGGAGCGAGGTTAAGGAAAAGGTGCCTTTTTTTTTTTGAGACAGAACCTCAAGCTGTCACCCTGTATAGAGCGCTGTGGCATCACAGCTCACAGCAACCTCCAATTCCTGGGCTCAAGCGAGTCTCCTGCCTCTGCCTCCCAAGTATCTGGGACTACAGGCATCTGCCACAACACCCGGCTATTTTTCTGTTTTACAGTTTGGCCAAGGTCAGGTTTGAACCCGCCACCTTCAGTATATGAGGCTGGCGCCCTACTCAATGAGTCACAGGCGCTGCCCACCATTTTGGAGATTTAAATGGTGTATAGACTATGAAGCTCCACCCCGTCCCCTGCCACTACCCCCTTCTCTACCTGGCTCCCAGGGCCTAAGCCATCACAGATGTGCTATGCAACTCCTATCCTCAGCCCACCCTCTCTGGGCCTGAGCTGTCACCATTCTGTATCTCCATGGACCCTGCCTGGGGTGGATACAGTAGAGGTTGCTGTGTTTGATCCACAGGAAGTGAATTTTGCCATGGCTCAGCAGAGGGGCTAAGGCACCCTCCTCTTCCCGCTGCACAAGCAGAGGCATAAAGTGTTCGATTTCACTCATTGCCACATCGCCCTTGTAGTTGCGGCTGATCAAAGGCTGAAGGTGGATAGAGAAAATCTTGTCACCAACAGCACCCAGACCACCATACTGGGGCATCAGAGTGCCCAGTTCTGAACACTTCTTCCTAGCTGAGGGGCCTGACCAAGGCTTTGTCACTCTGTACATAAGTTTACTCCTCTGTAAAATGGACAAGTGATAACAATGTGGCTGGACCCTCCTGAGTGTATGGCTGAGTTCTACTAAAAATTGGATGTTTTATAAATTGTTAATTCTCACCACAAACCTGTGAGGTAGTGTTATCATCACATCCATTTTACAGACAGGAAAGTTGAAGCTATAAACTTACATCCATAGTAAGCAAAAAAACCAAGAATTCAACCATGACACCTTGGCTCCAGAATTTCTGCTCTTGCACCCGGCTTCATAGGCACCAAACTGGTGTTGGGATAATTATTATTTTATTATTATTTTCTTTTTATTCTCTTTTTTTTTGAGACAAAATCTCAAGCTGTCACCCTGGGTAGAGTGCCATAGCATCATCATAGCTCACAGCAACCTCCAACTCTTGGGCTCAAGAGACCCTCTTGACTCAGTTCTTCTATTTTTTTTTTTTTTTTTATTAGAGTCAGGGTCTCACTCTTGCTCAGGCTGACTCAACTCATGTCTCAAACAATCCACCTGCCTCAGCCTCCCAGAGTGGTAGGATTATAGGCATAGCCATCATGCTTAGCCTGTAGTTGGGATAATTAAAAGAAAGAAAAAGAAATATATATCTATATGTATGTATTTTTTTATTGAAACAAGTGTCTTGGTCTGTTGCCCAGGCTTGAGTTGCTGTGGCGTCAGCCTACCTCACAGCAACCTCAAACTCCTGGGTTCAAAGGATCCTTCTGCCTCAGCCTCCAAGTATCTGGGACTACAGGCACTTGCCAAATGACCAACCAATTATTGTATTTTTTAGTAGAGATGGAGTCTTGCTCAGGCTCCAGACTAGCTCAGGCTAGTCTGGAACTCCGGAGCTCAAGCAATCCTTCTGCCTCTGCCTCCCAAAGTGCTAGGATTACAGATATAAGCCACTCCACCTGGCCCCTTAAAAATATATATACATATTTTTGCTCTGTCGCTCAAACTCAAGTGCATAGCTGTGATCATAGTTCACTGTAACCTTCCAACTTTTGGGCCCAAGTAGTCCCTAAGCCTCAGCCTCCTGAGTAGCTGGGACTACCAGTGTGCACCACCATGCCTGACTAAATTTTTACATTTATTTTTTTCAAGTAGTTTTTGTATGGGATCTTGCTATGTTGTCCCAGGTAGTCTCAAACTCCCGGCCTTAAGTGATCCTCCTAACTCATCTCCCAAAGTGCTGGTATTATAGGCATGCCACTGCAACCAGATTCATACATTTCTTATGGCTCATGTATCTCTGGCTGGCAGCAGTTATAGTCAGTAACACTAGTACCCACTCATAAGCTTGTTTTGTTCATTGTTTGAATAGAGAGGGCACACAGCATGTCCTCAAATAGTTTACCTTTCACCATTATTGTCAGCAGGAATATTGTTTTCACCACCGGTTACTATTGCTACTAAATGACAAGATGAATGAAGGAGGCTTGAGGAAGGCAGCCCCAGAGAGGAGTTAGTTGCCTTCCAGGGATATTAATACTATAGAAGCTGGCTTGGCGCCTGTAGCTCAGTGGTGAGGGTGCCAGCCACATACACCAGGGCTGGCGGATTCAAACCTGGCCCAGGCCTGCTAAACAACAATGACAACTACAACAACAACAAAAAATAATAATAATCAGGCTCGGCGCCTGTGGCTCAACAGGCTAGGGTGCCAGCCATGTACACCTGAGCTGGCGGGTTTGAATCCAGCCCCCGGGCCCGCCAAACAACAATGACGGCTGCAACCAAAAAATGGCCGGGCGTCGTGGTGGGCGCTTGTGGTCCCAGCGACTTGGGAGGCAGAGGCAAGAGACTGGCTTGAGCCCAGGAATTGGTGGTTGCTGTGAGATGTGATGCCATAGCACTCTATCCAGGGTGACACTTTGAGGCTCTGTCTCAAAAAAAAAAAAAATAATAATAATACTAATCAGGTGTTGTAGCAGGTGCCTATAGTCCCAGCTACTTAGGAGACTGAGGTAAGCCCAAGAGTTTGAGGTTGCTGTGAGCTGTGACATCACTGCACTCTACTGAAGGTGACATAGTGAAACTCTGGCTCAAGAAAAGAAAAAAAAAAAAATACTGTGGGTTCAGCATCTGTGGCTCAACAGGCTAAGGCGCCAGCCACGTACACCTGAGCTGGGGGTTCGAATCCAGCCCCGGCCGCCAAACAACAATGACAGCTGCAACCAAAAAATGGCTGGGCGTTGTGACAGGCACCTGTAGTCTCAGCTACTTGGGAGGTAGAGGCAAGAGATTCGTTTGAGCCCAGAAATTGGAGGTTGCTATGAGCTGTAATGCCACAGCACTCTATCCAGGGTGACAGCTTGAAGCTCTGTCTCAAAAAAAAAAAAAAAAGAATACTGTGGAAGCTTACCGTGAATGAAATAATTTCAATTTACTACTGAATTCCTAGTGTTTGCAGCTAAGTGGTTTACACGCATTGAGTTGTATTAATTTTTTTGAGTGGAGATCTCTCTGTTACTCCCATTTTTACATAAGGGAAAACTGAGGTTCAGAGAAGTGAACTCCCTGCCCCAGGCACACCCCCTAGTAAACAAAGGAGTCGGGATGAGATTCAGGACCCCCAAGGATTGCGAGAATGGGGGAGGGGCGTTCCCATGCCCCTTTCTGGGGTCTCCCTGGCCTGGGCGAAGGGGCTACCCCTGGAATCCCCGGAGCGCTACCTCACCTGTTGGGCCCCTAATCCCTCACGCCCAGTCTCACCTTGCCCTTGACGTCTAGAATGAAGACGGCCGAAGCGGACATGGTGACAGCCTGCGGACTTAGGCGGGGAGGGAGTGCCGGGAGGCGACTGCGGCACCGCTTCCTTCTTCCTGCGGAAGCGCCCGCGCCCAGGTGAGCGCCCAGGTGTGTGCGTCTTAAAGGGAAGGCTGACAGGTGAGTAGGGATGTCGGCGGACGCGAAGACTGTTGCCAGTTGGGAGTATCGTGCCCTCAGATGGGACCGCTGACCCGCCTAACTCTCAGGAGAGCTGAGACCCCAAACCAATTCCATTCATTTATGTATTCACTTGTTCATGCATTTATCTACGGAGTCATTCATTCATCCACCCATCTCTTTATTCCTCCATCCCTTCATTCAGACACCCGTCCATCCATCAGTCATTTCATCCATCAGTCTATCCACATTCATCTTATTTCTCCTTTTTCCCACGCTCATGTCAGTCCCAAACGGGAGAGGACTTTCTCCTGTTTATGTTGCCAGTGCTCGAAAATGATTGCTCAATATTGACTTAATTCATTAATTCAGTCATTCGTGCAACACATTTTACTAATTAATTTCTCCTTTCAGGCCAGGCAGTGGCTCACGCCTATAATCTTAGGCGGGCTGGGAGGCTGAGCTGAGTGGATTCCCTGAGCTCACAGATTCTAGAGCGGTCTGAGCAAGAGCAAGACTTCATCTTTAAAAAATAGCCAGGCGGGCTTGGCGCCTGTGGCTCAATGGGCTAAGGCACCAACCACGTACACCTGAGCTGTCTGGTTCAAATCCAGCCCAGGCCCGCCAAACAACAATGATGGCTGCAACCAAAAAATAGCCAGGCGTTGTGGTCGGCGCCTGTAGTCCCAGCTACTTGGGAGGCGGAGGCAGGAGACCCGCTTGAGCCCAGGAATTGGAGGTTGCTGTAAGCTGTGATGCCACGGCACTCTGTCCAGGGTGACAGCTTGAGGCTCTGTCTCAAAAAAAACAAAAAATAAAATAAAATAAAAATAAAAATAGCCAGGTGTTGTGGGAGGTGCCTGCAGTCCTAGCTACTTGGAAGGCTGAGGCAAGAGAATTGCTTGAGCCCAAGAGTTTGAGGTTGCTGTGAGCTATGACACTGCAGTACTCTACTGAGGGCTTTAAAGTGAGACTCTGTCTCAAAAAAAAAATTATCCTTTCACTTAAATATTCTTTCACTCAGTGTCAAGGGCTGTGGATGGCACCCCAAGCAAGACACATGTAGTTACTTTGATTACTATTCTTTTTTTCTTTTCTTTTCTTTTTTTTTTCTCCCCAAGACTGAGTCTCACTTTGTTGCCCTCGGTAGAGTGCAGTGGCGGCGCAGCTCATAGCAACCTCCAACACTTGGGCTCAAGTGATTCTCTTGCTTCAGCCTCCCAAGTAGCTGGGACTACCAGCGCCCACCACGCCTGGCTATTTTTTTTGCTTTTTAGCAGGCCCAGGCTAGGTTCAAACCCACCAGCCCTGGCGCTGCTTTTATTACTATTCTTTTATTTATTTATTTTTTTCGGATGGAGCCTCAAGCTGTTACCCTGGATAGAGTGCTGTGGCATCACAGCTCATAGCAACCTCCAATTCCTGGTCTCAAGCCAGTCTCCTGCCTCTGCCTCCCAAGTAGCTGGGACTACAGATGCACCCCACAGCACCCAGCCATTTTTTGGTTGCAGCTGTCATTGTTGTTTGTGGGGCCTGGGCTGGATTCGAACCCGCCAGCTCAGGTGTACGTGGCTGGTGCCTTAGCCCGTTGAGCCACAGGCGCCGAGCTTGTTTTTGTTTTTTTCTTATTCTCGTTTTCTTGAATGTTTTTCTCTAAATATTGTATTTCCCTGTATCTTTTAAAAGAAAAGTTCATAGATTTACTTATGTATTTATTTATTTTTGTGATAAGACTTAGAAGACATCAGTGTTTTTTCCCATGTGATTCTTTAGCAACCAGGAAATAGCATAATTCCTAAGTTACTGCCTCCCCTCTCTCCAAACAAAACAAACAAAATAGCTGATAGAAGAACAACGCAGTCTTGTCTCAGTAGGAATCAGGCTGTGTAGAGGCAGGTAGCTATTCTTTGGGGCCTGTAAAATAGCAACGGACCATCACTCTCTTCTTGCCACTCCAGGTAAATGTCACTCCATCTCATCTGAATGCCCTAGGCACCTTATTGGCACCTCAGAGACACGGATTATGTAAAGAAGCCTATCACCTGGAATAGAAGCACTGTGTGGGCAGGAATCCAAATCCCATCTTGGGTTGAGAATTAGTCTAGATTAAGTCACAGTTACTCAGTTGAGGCAAGAGAATCTCTTGAGCCCCAGGGGATGGAGGCCAGCCTGGGGAACAAAAGAGATGACGGAGGAGGAGGAGGAGAAGGAGGAGGAGAAGGAGAGAGGAAGAAGAGAAAGAGGAAGGAAGAAGATGAGGAGGAAGAGGAAGGAGAAAGAAGGGGAGGAGGAGGAGAGGGAGGAGGGGCGAGGAGAAGAATTATTGTTGCTTTAGAGTCACCAAGACTTACTTGATCTTGAGCAAGTTTCTTGCCTTCGAGCACCAGTGTTGTCACTTGATTTTTCTTTTTTTGGAATAATTAGGCCCATGTGACACAACATGACTGTAGAGTTATAATAAGGCCCATGTGACACACATGACTGTGGAGTTATAATAATTAGACAAGGCTTTGGAGTTAGATTGGGCTTCATATCCAAGCTTCACCACTTGTGTGCTCTGTGTTCTTATGCAAGTTGATGTACCTCTCTGAGCCTGCACGTCCTCCTCTTTGTAGGAGGAATCATTATAGTACCTGTTTCAAAGATTGGATGGAGGATGCAATCAGAATGTAATTATTGTGACCTCACCCCTCAGAGCAATTACCATTACCTCTTAGCTAGCTCATTGTCACGGCCTCTTCACTGGGCTCCTGCTTCTGTCTCCAATCTCTTCACAGTGGAACAGCAAGGGTGCTCTGCTTAAAGCTTAGTTAGATAATGTCACTCCTTTAAAATTGTGGTCAACAGACTTGGTGTGGTGGCTCATGCCTATAATCCTAACACTCTGGGAAGCTGAGGCGGAAGGATCTCTCTCTCTCTCTTTTTTTTTTTTTTTGCAGTTTTTTCTTTTTGGCTGGGGGTGGGTTTGAACCTACCACCTCCGGCATATGGGGCCAGTGCCCTACTCCTTTGAGCCACAGGTGCTGCCTCGGGAGGATCTCTTGAGCTCAGGATTTTGACAATCAGCCTGAGCAAGAGCCAGACCCTGTCTCTATTAAAAAAAGAAAAATTGAGCAAGATGGCGGATGAGTAACAGCTTCCTTACAGCTGGGCACAGTGAGACTGGGGAGAGAGGACTTCAGGCATCTCTGCCAGGCGGGATCTGCCCAGAAACTTCCCTTTGGGGACACAGGGAGACAGCGTGAGGCTTCTGGACACCCTGAGGAAGGCTAAAGCGGCGGAGACTGGGCAAGTGGTTG